>SNQJ01S0030560.1:37564-71320 GCA_010110895.2 Picea sitchensis | reverse complement strand
TGGACAAGTGAGAGACTGTCTCGTTGGTAACATTGGATAATGAGAAGTTGAAAGCATGTTCCAACAAAGTGATTTGGGGAGCCATGGGGAAATTGAATACATTTAAAAATAAAGGCTCCTACAAAGCCAGCTTGTCAGTCGACCCTCCTTCTAGCGCCATTTATTGACAGGCGAAAATGACCGCTCGTCAACTCGAGGAGTGAATCCGGTCTGAGGTTGTCTAAATAACCCAAGCCGTTTGGATTAATCCACTCCGACGGGTTTAGCGGCTCCATTGGCCGATCTAAGTCCTAGGAAAGTGAAAAACACTAAACTAAAGAAACTAACTAAGTGAAAAACAATTGCTGCAACTATATACAAGTCTAATATATATTCACATTTCGCTAATTAATATTAATAAAATAGTAGTCCTACTTATTAAATGTACAGTGTATTGATATATTTAACTCTCTATCATATGTACAGTATTCACAAGATGCAAATTTTAATTGAAATCTACAAAATCATATATGAATTGACTTAAGACAGCGAAGCTGGTGTTTTTTGATTTTTTATAACTTTATAAACAGAAAATGAAATGGCAACTATCTAGCTTAGCAATAAAAATAACAATATGTACTGTAAATCTAAACTATTAAAAATTCTTATATTGATTAAGCTACTAAAATGAACTATCAAACTGACCTGAAATATCATCTCCTATTCGTCCTGTACATAACATCTGCGTTCATTGTTTGATGAGGC
Source organism: Picea sitchensis (assembly GCA_010110895.2). Taxonomy (NCBI): domain Eukaryota; kingdom Viridiplantae; phylum Streptophyta; class Pinopsida; order Pinales; family Pinaceae; genus Picea; species Picea sitchensis. Next base: position 70,576 of record SNQJ01S0030560.1, on the reverse strand, counting down.
CAACCCGCACCAGATTTTCCAATACTTCGCGTAAACACGAAGCAACAACACTTTTGAATGCTAACGACAAAAAAAATGAGAGGTATAGTGACAACAATCTTACAATTTCACAAGTGAACACTTTAAGATAAACCCTGTTGTGAAAACTCGTGCATGAATGTTCAACAAATGATAAAGATAAATCTCTTAATCCCAGGTTTAAACAAAATGATTACTGTGTCATAAATCTGGAACATGAACATGGATCATACATATAAATTTATATCAATCCCAATCTGTAGTAAACCATATAAGCGAAAGAAATAATAGTCTTAACTACAAATTGAAACAATCTTAACTTGAACAAAACCACAATATGGAAAAGCTAAAGCTGCAACCAGTATCATATTTCATTCAAGTATGAAAATCATAAATCCATCGTTCTTTGCCCCAGGCAGTGATGATATGTGTTTACAAAAATAATACATATATAAAGGCCACATGATCAAAACATTCCCTATGGAAATTATCAAAGTTGTTCCAAAAATCGTGGGAAATACAATCTCCCAAATTCCCATTTCTATGCAAAACTAACAACCTAATCTAAAACCATGTAAAGAAATAGTATGTTGAGATATTCCACTAGCAATCCAATCTCCTCCAAATTTGTGTGTACCTGTCAATGCATAAGAATACATGATTTTCAGATTGCATTTTAGTTGTAAAATCAAAACAATTCAAATTTTCATAACTAGCTACAGAATCTCACGATTCTATAGATAGTTATTATTATAAACAGAATCGTGTTTTATCAATTAAATCAAAACATAAATAGATGCGATTGAGAAAACAAATCATGTATGCTAATTCAAAACACAAACAAAATCATCCTAAAATTACTTTTTAAAATATCATACCTTGGATTCAGGGATTTTCATCAAGCTATTTTTGAATTGACAATGGCAGTAGCCGCCTCTACATTTTTAAAGACAACAGAGCATGTGGTCTTCTACCTTTTATCATTAGCTTGCAATCTATCATTATCTTTAGTTAGTACATTCACTCATTCCTCCAAGGACTTGATCTGAGATTGGAGCAAAGGGACGTCTGTATAATATCGGTCGAGCCACGACTTGCATTCATTGCACTGTGGTTGATTAGGCTGTGCACTCACAGGTGAGGAACTTCTGAATTGACCATCAGTTCCTCTGTCGAGTTTGATCCCATGGTAGTTAGGGTCATCTTTAAGACATGGTGGGAGGTTCATCACATAGTCATAGGGCTTGACTGAACAAAGGCCGTGTGAGTATGGATACTCCTTGGTCAGAAACCATTTGATTTCGGAATCAGAATCTTCACTTAACAGGATTGGTTTCTGATCTACGTTTTCTTTTGGTTTGTTATGAGCACACCATGAAACCCAACGCGCGGCCTTTTTACCCTTGCAATTGATATCACTGTAAATTTTACCCTTTTTCTTTGCAGACCTCTTAACAGGCTTACCAGCGTCTTTTGGACATGAGTCAGGTAGGGTATCGGGTTGGGTAGCGTTCGGGTATGTTGAGGGTTCAACAGAGGGTAAGAGCATAGGAGGGGGAATGACATGCCCGACAAGGATTTCTGTAACAACAGTTTTATCAACTTGTCCTATTTTGGGACTGGTAAAACCATTCCTCAACAAGAAAGTGTCCCAACAATCGCCACTCAACCTCAACTGATGAATCACAATAATTTTAATTAAATAGTGGTGGAAGAGGATGGAGTCAGCTTTCTCCCTCTTGAAACATTTAGCCATTTTATATAAACTCCAAAGGAGGAAATGTGGCATATTTAAGGGAAAATCTATGAAAATCATGAGCAGCCGTAGGTGGTATAGGAAAACTAGGACGTATCTACCCTCACATGTAACAAACTACTTGATAATTGCCAAAAAAATCATGCCATCTAGATTTAAGAGCTGTAATGGGCATACATTTGTCGCAACTATTGATTTTCCTTGAGGTAAATAGTAGTGGCCATGGTACTTCATCGAACTTTGAATTCTTAAACCATTTTTGTCCCTGGGCTGGCAGACCAGTGGCTGAGCTAATTAAATTCTCGTTCAACTCGAGCTGGATGTCCCCAATTTTGGCTCTGCACCCATCGAATGTAAGTGTGAATTGTTGAGAAACTATCAGGTTGAAACCCTCGAACTTCTCAATAAAAACCCGCCAACCATTCCTCTCTAGGTCCTCTCGGGCGTTATCAAACAACAACAAAGTTTGGACACCGTTGGGTTTGATTCACACTACAGGAGCCATAGCTAAAAGAACAAAATCAACAGGGTAATCGGCGAGAGGGTTTGACAGGGTAGACACAGAGCCATTTTTTCGAAAGCTTCCCCAAAACAAGCAAAGGAAACCCAAAATGCAAGACAGAGCATTAATGCTTATGCATGCGAGGGTGGTGGAGTAAATTGGGACTATGCAAGAATATTATGTCAAGTTGTACAATTGACGACGCCTTGGTAAAATGTTACATTCAAATCACAATAGTGCATATCAAAAAGAATTTTAAACAACATGTCAAATGAACCATGATTTGATCCAAAATTAATGTGTTCAATCAAACCATTGCATCGAAGTTTATGTAAATTGACACCATATTAACAATAGTCAAATGCATAAATATTGGGTGTTTTTGATAAATATGTGACCAGTGGTGTGTTTGAGGTCAAAGAGTTATAACCACATAAACAAATAGGTTCATAAAAATCCAAAAGATCATTTTAATGCAATCAACATGAATTCCAACTGTGGTTTTTCATGCTTGCAGTCGTGAAAATGAAAACGAAAAGCAGGTATGCAAAAGCGAAAGATAATGGTGTCGTTTTTTTTTAAACTTTGCGACGAGTATTGAGGGTTCAAAAACCCTTGTGTAGGCAGCTTGTAAGGAAAATATAGGAATTAATATGGCTGCCAACAGGTCCTCAACATGACTCGTAGAGGTCGTTGACTTATATCCAACATGACTAGGAAACGTTGGTTGTTTACCCCAGCATGACTTGTAGAGGTTGGGTGTTGGTATTCAAAATGACTTGCAGATGTCGATGAACTATCTCCAACATGACTCACATAGGTTGGTGACTTCTTCTTCTTATTCTTCCTCTTTTTATTTCATTTATACTTCTGATTACTAGTAGCTAGACATTCACCACAGAAGGAAGAAGGAGGAGGAGAAGACTTTGTTGAAAAAGGAACATCAACATGATGCCCATGACATAAGGTTCTTAACTAAGAAGCGTCAAGAGCACTCGGGACATTTGGAATGGTACCCAACCAAACTGATAGTCCCACATTCAACCCAAGAATGTACAAAGTGGCCATCAAAGGGACACCAACATTTCCAAAGAAAGGAAAAGAAAAAGAATCCCCTTGCGAATGGGTTCTTTGGTTGGTATTGTTAGTAACTTTTTCCATGAAGATATTATGCACAGGTTCTTCCCTTGTGGGATCATTCAAGTCCATAAAAGTCTCACACACTAACTCTAGCGAACTAGTGGTATAAAAAAAAAATCCTATAAAGAGGCAGCTCCACATTTCTAAGCGGAAGACTGTAAATTCCTCATGAATGGTGGAGTGGGAAGTCTACCACCTTAGGTCAGAGACCCAAATCAATGACTGAATAAATCGCTATGGAAAATTAGGGACCATAGAGAACACCACTAAGAAGAAAATCGTAAAAATATACAAACCAAACAACCTACCCTTCTGAATACTTCCGACCCAGGGAGATGAAGTCCTGATCGTCCAAAGCATTCACAAAGGTAAAAAATTGGCCAAGAGAAACAGTTACCCAAACCTCTAACCGATGGTCCCTTTGGGTGTCACCCAGAGAGTACAGAGTATACCTCAGGTACTATGATACACCCCTCGCAGTCACCTATGTCTCAACCTATATAATGGAAACTAGGCGAGCAACCCGTAATCAACAATCAGGGGGGTACAGTCGACAGTCGGACGAGTGTATGAGCAGGGTAACTAATATCGAAGATCCTCTTGAGGCCTGAAATGAAATAGGGCCAAAATCACTCTTATAGTACCTTGGATGGATCCAAGTGTCTCAGAGGTATGACACAAGTTGAGCCTATAACGCTTGTTAGCACTCCGTAAATCTGTTCGGCTGATAAATAGATGAAGAATGTAAATTTTTCAACCAACTTTGAGACCCAAAGCTAGCCTTTCGAATCTCAAGAGGGCTCTCTCAAGGGGCTCAATATTCACATGGGATATGGCCTTTAAAAGAATGGCTAGATTTAACACCTTTGATATAATGGTCTCTGGTTGTATTGGCGCAAGAAAATAAGGCATGGGCTATGGAGTCGATTGAAGAAAAATAACAGAAACAAATGACTCAGTGACTGAACTTTAAGAGGATAAAGGCTAGGCAAGCAACAGTCTTCAATGAAAAATAGTAATGTGTGGCGAGTAGAACATACATGAAGTAACTCGGAGCACCGCTGCGGGTCAATTCGAAGTTATCTTTTAGAAGAAAATGTTTTTTCTAAGTGGCACGAACAAGGGGCGTTGCGCAGCGAATCCACAGGTTCAAAAATTCGTTCCGAAATAGACAAAAAAGGATATGAATAAATATGACAGGAAACACATATGCAAAGCAAGAGGCACAATACATCTAACTGCTACAACTAGAATCTTCACATCAAAGTTATAGGACCTTTGCATTAAATTTTGGTAGAACTCAAATTACATACAATAGATAATACCTATACCAATTTTTCCAACCAACTTGGCTTACATAAAAAAGATGAAATATATAAGTGAGGGTACCGCTTGGGATACCCTTTTTTCTAACTGCTAGCTCTAAAAACTAGGAAATTGAATGGTATGCGTTAGAGACTCTTTGCATGGCGCTTTCCAAAAATAGACAATAATCACATCTGTTTACACATGACTATTCGAAAATTTCCCAAGAGCATATGATCATCGGTTAGGTCTCAATATGAGGGAATGATGTGTTAGTATTTCCCTTCGATCAGATGTCTGCGAGGAACTCGCTATCTACTATAACGGCTTTGATTTTTTCCGCATACTCATTTGCTGGGAAAAATGTGCACGAAAAGTGGTTGTTTGATGGTCACAGCCATTATCAAAATGGTAGATTTCTTTAGGGAAATGTTTCCTTCAATGTTGCCAAGATTTTTCTTATGTTTTCAGATGCAGAGACGAACACCAACTAAACTTGTTTTTTCGGTGTGCTAGCAAGAGCCGCACGGGCTTCCTTCCCAACCACTTTTAATTCCCTAGAATTATTTGTATGCCTTTCCTCCGATAGACTCTGTGCTTCTCGCAGCTATACAATGGTGTCTTTCGCCTCTCTGAGTTATATTTTTAGCCATTCCACGCTCCCTTCACAATCTTGCACTACTGACACTTCCATAGTCTTTGTCACTAGCTGTCGCCTCAAATCCATGTTTTCCTGGTAGAGTTCAGGAATATCCAACTTTTCTTGCTTTAATTGTTGATATGGCTCTTGATCATTTGCTCCTGTGGTATCCATTTCCCTTGTTCTTCTCCTTCTTTCGCGGCTCTATCTTCCAGCGGGCTCCAGCTGATTGGCGTGCATGAGTAGTTCTTCGACCACCAATTTGGCACGCGTCTCTTCTGAAATTTGGGCTTCCTCAGCTTCCTTGTTCTTCCTTGGCCTTCCCCTTCTCTCGGGTATTTTTTGTTGGGGAGACGGGGCTTCTACTGCCTTTTCTCCCTGCGAAAGTATTTCTGCTTCAGGTTCTGCGCGGTTTGATCTGATCGTCTTTATGGGCAAAAGAATAACTCCTTTCACATCCTTGGGAATTCCTGCTATAGGTGAGAACGACTCCCACTCATTTTGGCTCTTGGACCCGGTAATCCTGCTGCTCCACGCACCTTTCCTTATGCTTTGGGAGGTCGCTATGGCATGAATAGTATGTATTCTGCACGCGTTGTATCCGACAAATGCACAGGGAGGGAATTTTGATCAACCTAAACTGGCAAGGGAAATTGCAAACAGAGTGCGGACCTAGTTTCATGACCGAAATGGGTGTCGAGCATATGAAATTTATAATAAGTTGGGCAGAAGGAGGGATCGTGCCGGAGAACTGTGAATTCATGGTGACGAGATGTTTTGAATAAAATTGTATATTTTCCATGGCACATCCCCACATGTAGAACACAGACAATAAGGTTTGCAAGGCATGCATGATACAAATGCCATGATTTTTCATTCCCTTGGCCTTCATGATGAACTGATAATAGTTGTTGCACTTGCCGATGCAACTTCCATTAACTACTTGACTCGACCTGGGGCATGTAGAGATTGATTTCTTAACAGGACTCGACTCTTTGGAAAAGACATACCCGTACCACTTACACATGTTTTGACTCTGACATCCCTTCCCATTTCCAAGGGCCAATCATCCACTTGCTGACTTTGACCCCACGGTGTTACACACATGACTTCACATGTTTGGGTGCAAGGGCCATACCTCGAATAAAATCGACTCTAAATGGAAAGAAAAATGGTGGCGCTAACAAATGGCTCCAACGGGGATGCTATCATCCCCTTGAGGTAGCAAAGAATAGTAGATGAGGTGCTTGACCATTGGGCCTTATTTCAACTCTTTGGCACTGTAAATAAAAAAACAAAAAAACAACCTAAACCTATCGACGCAACTTCTAAAAAATCAACATAAACTTAGGGCCTTCACTTCGGGCTTCAATTTTCTACTGACCTACTGACTAGATGCAAAAATAAAATGATTATTTACAATGAAAAATGACTTAAACGAATTTTATTTTGTCAGATAATGCTTGAGGAACCTGCCATTTACAGGCCCCCAACCAAGGCATTCTCCATTTATCCCTTCCAAGAAATAAGCATTGTTTCCACAATACTTGCCGATTCTGAATGGACCTGTCCAAAGGTGGTTGAAATTTATGTGCTTCCCCTTATCTTCGTTTCTCATGTCAGGTTGAGTCAGGATATCCTTTACTGAGTTGTTGGGCACATAAGCGATGAAATGGGAGTGCAATATGTATGTCTTGAACTCTTTCAAAGATTTCACTAAGGCGTACCCCTATTTTTCCATAATGGCATACCTTAGTGCAACATCGCATAGTACCCGACTAAAATAGGCTATGAGTTTTTTGAAATCCTGCTCATCTTTCTGCAACAACATGTCGACAATAGTGTGTTCTGAGGTGAATGAAAAAAGGATGAAATCTTTCGTAAAGTATGGGTTGGCTAGCACAGGAGATTTAGTCAGTGCCACTTTGATATCTTCAAAAGACTTCTTGGCCTCTGGGTTCCACTTGATCTCGTTTCCCTTCCTAAGAATGCAGGTTATGTGCGTTATTATTTCAGCTAGGTTCGGGATGAATCTCCTCAAGAAGTTCACTTTTCCCAGGAAGGATTGCACTTATTTTTACTTCATGGGGTGTCAATCTTTAGGATCCCTTCAACCCTGCTGGGGTCTATCTTAATTCATTCCTTGGAGATAATGTGTCCTAACAGCTTCCCCTCTTCCACCTCGAAATTTGATTTCTTTGGATTTAGCGATATGTCAAACTTTCGATACTTCTGGAATACTTTCTTCAGGTGCTTGAGGTGTTTCTTGTCGGAGGAAGAGTATACTGTGATGTCATCTAGATATATTACAATGCAATTGTCCTTTTCCTCGGCAAATCATATGTCCAACACCCTCTGGAAAGTGGCACCGACGTTGATCAGACCGAAAGGCATCCCGACATACATGAACATTCCCCATGGAGTTCTGAAAGCTATTTTTTCTCTGTCGTCTGGGTGAACCATGATCTGGTTATAACTTGAGAAACCATCCAGCATGGACATCTTCTAAGACCCCACCACCTTTTGCAGGATATAGTCCATTTTGGGGAGAGGGTAGTGATCCTTGAGAGACACCTTGTTTAGATTCTAGAAGTCTACACACATTCTTATCTCGTCGCTTTTCTTTCTTACGGGAACCAAATTAGCTACCCATTTAGAGAATCACAATGAAATAATAATATTAGCATCAAAAATATTCTTTACCTCATTTTCGATCAATGACAACAACAAGGGATTTATCCATTTCAGATTTCATTTGAAAGGTTTCTAGTCTTCTTTGAGAGGGATAACATGTTGTATTACTTTGGTGTCATACACCTTCAAATCATCGTAGATCCATGTGAACACGTCGTGGAAATCCTTCATGATTTTGACGTAGTCTTTCTTGACCTCCGGACTAAGCGTTTTCGATAATTTGATCATCTTTGGGTTTTCCTCAGTTCCGATGTTGCAGTCTTCCACGTCTTCTATGCTTGCAGTGATCTTGGGGTTTTTAGCCACATCATTATCGTTAAACAACTTTTTCAATGGCACTAACTCCTTTGGAGTGATGTTATTTTTTAGTTGGATTATGTCCCTTCCCTCGATCTAGTTTTGGAAAGGGTCGTCGTTACTGTGTGCATCCGCGCTCTCATATTTGTCACAACAACATTCATCATCAATGTTTGTATTAGCGAACTCATCGCTCATAAGGATGAATCTCTCCACCTTCTTTTCGTCATAAAACACTTGCCAATGTTTTATATTATCAGGCATTGTCGGCCTGTGCTTGATGCGATTTCATATTTTTTGTTTAGGAAGATGGGGATATTAAAAAATGAGACTGAGGTGGCCAACGTATCAGCGATCTGATTTTTCTCTCTAGGGATAGCAGATAGGTCATACTCTGAAAATCCTTTGAGTAGATCCAACGCCAAATTTATGTATGCTCTCAGCCTGGGGTGTTTGGTCTGATATACGCCCTTTACCTAATTTATGATCAACTCAAAATCTCTGGGCATTGTTATCCTCTGTGCGCCCAGTTCTTTCAAAACCTGTAAGCCCAATATTAGTGCTTTATACTCAGCCATGTTGTTTGTACATTCAAACATGAGTTTGTATGAAAACATATTTGTGCCAACCTAAGGATGGATTATCCATATGTTGACACCAACCCCTTCTTTGTTGAACGCGCCGCCGAAACTCATGTTCCACACCCCATTTTTCGTGCGGTCTTTCGAGTCGGCGCACTCTGTCATTTCCCGCGCAGTTTTCTCGTCAACTGTCATGATGGTTGTCGGCTCTTCCTCTTTGAAACTCAGGTAATTGTAGAATATATAAGAACCAACCTCAGTGTCGATGGCATATATAGGATGGTTATTTGGCTGTGTTTTGCTGCTTACCATGTATTTCAACAACACTTCTCTGTATAGTCGTCTGTCATGGCAAAAAACAAGGATGGTGGCGTATGACATATCCATATGCAAAGTTCCCTTTAAATTCCTAGACCATGACCTTGATAGCAGCATGTTGAACTTTGGGGTATTTCCACGATGACTATGTCCATAACCATGTTCTTTGAGGGGATTTGAGCTAACGACACAACTAGGTCTTTGATGAGGCCTGAACACTTGACTTTCCTTGAATCAAAAGAGAAAAGGTCTTTGTATGGCCTGGTGATATCCAAACCCAATTCATCCATGATCACCTTTGGCATGAGGTTGTGTGACCCACCAAAATCCATCATGGTGTTATGCATGTTCATTTCATGGACCTTAAGACTGACGTAGAATGGAGGGATGTCCTCGGTATCATTTGTCTCTTCAATGTGTGGACCAAAAAGGTTAGCGGGGTGGTCATCTTGGATATTCAAAGTATTAGGGGTCCCTCCCATTTTCAAAATTTTAATTATTTTCCCTCGATACTCACCTTTTCTAATAAGTTCATTGAACGAGACAAAGATTTTGATCTTGTCCATCTCATGTTCAAAATTTAAAGGGGGACAGACTTTCTCTACCTCTTTTCTGTGCGCTTACCGCCTTGTTTCGAGCGCTTTCCTCGGGGCCTCCTCCTTTGAATTTCTCTTTTCAGTTGCTTCCTTGGGCGGGTTGTTCGGCTTTTGTCGGCTTGTGGAAGGGGTGTCCGTCGAAGGTTTCCTCATGGGGTTCGTTTGTTGCTGCTCGATAGGCGCATCTTTGCTTCGGAGGTTATATTTCTTCTGTAACTGCATGATGGCATTCTGATAGCCTTTCCTGAACTCCTCTCTCTCCCAAGACAACACATCATCCATTTCAAGTATCATATCATCGTCCATCTCCAACATGAATTCATCATTTTTTCTCATGTACTAATCATGCTCTCTCTTTCTCAAGAACACGCGCGGGTTTTTGTCATCGCAATAATGCATCTAGTCTTTGAACGTGTGGTCCAAGTCTTCATCTGCGTATTTTTTTTGAAACAGAGGTCTTGTCTATTGGTCACCTTGATCTTCTTTCTCTTAAAAACAACACGAAATCACTGTCAAAGGATTTGGTGTACCATAACTGCGCAGCCCCAGAGGGTGGCTTGACTTCTACAGGGATTGAGTTGTACACCTTCAAGAAATAGGCTGAGAATTCTTGCACTGTCTATTCCGGTTCTTTCTTCATATTATTGTACTATGTTAATAGTTGTAAAGGGTTTTTCTTGTCCCCCCATTTATTTAGAAAAGACGTCTTGAATGCGGAAAAGTCTTGAATGCTCACGGGCAGGAGGGCTTTGAACCATTTTCTTACATCTCTCGAAAGGCTCTATGGAAATAGCCTCATTTTTGCGTCTGCATAGCCCACCTCCTCCAGGTTGACGAAATCATTAAACCAGTCCAGGTGCCTTTGGGAAAAAACACTTCCTTCAGTGTCATAGAGACTGATTCTCTAGTTGTAATTCTAAGGCAAGTCATGTAGTTGGCTTGGCAGGATGAGGGGAGTGAATCTAGCGGCCATGGCTCTGGGAGGATTTGGATTTTGAGGGATATTCTTTGATATCAGGGCTTGGAATTTCTTCAGGTTGAAAACAGTCTTGTCCAAGATGGTTTTTGACTTAGACCTGAAAAGGGTTTGCTCGAATAATTCATCAAACTCAAGGTCGTCAATGCTCTACGCGTTGTATTTGGGTAACGACAGGCTTTTGTCCAGGTAGTAGAATGGGTCCAGCGCTTTCTCTCTAGTCCCGCGCAAAATCTTCTCTGGGTCATGCATAGGATCTGTAGGGGTTGGGTCAGGACTTTCTCTGGTATATATCGTCTTAAGAGCCAACGTTCTTAAACTGTTCTACTTGGAGCTACTTTTCTTTTTGATTGGAGTCTCCAGGGTAAGGGTTTTAGTTGGTACGAATGTTTGTCCCTCTGTTACTCATAGGGGTTAAACTGCAACGTTAGTCATTCTCCTAGGGGAAATATATTCAATTTCATCCCCGACAACGACACTAGAATGTTATCACTACGTAAATATGTTTGACTGATAAACATACAACGAAGGTAAATTTTTCAACCAACTTTGAGACCCGAAACTAGCCTTTCGGATCCGGAGAGGGCTCTCTTGAGGGGCGCAATCTTCACGTGGGATATGGAATTTAAAACAGTGGCTATATTTAACACCTTTGATATAATGGTCTTTGGTTATATTGGTGCAAGAAAATAAGACATGGGATATGGAGTTGATTCAAGAAGAACAACAGAAACAAATGACTCAGTGACTGAACTTTAAGAGGATAAAGGCTAGGCAAGAAACAATCTTCAGTGAAAAATAGTAATGTGTGGCAAGGAGAACATACAAGAAGTAACTTGGAGCACTGCTACGGGTGAATTCAAAGTTATCTTTTAGAATAAAACGTTTTGTCTAAGTGGCGTGAACAAGGGGAGTTGCACAACGAATCCACAGGTTCAAAAATTCGTTCTAAAATAGATAGAAAAGGACATGAATAAAGATGAAAGGAAGCACATATGCAAAGAAAGAGGCACAATACATCTGATTGATACAACTAGAATCTTCACGTCAAAGTTACAGGACCTTTGCATTAAATTTCGGTAGAACTCAAATTACATACAATAGCTACTACCTATACTGATTTTGCCAACCAACCTGGATTACATCGAAAATATGAAATATATAAATGAGGGCACCGCTTGGCCTAGCCTTTTTTCTAACTGCTAGCTCTAAAAACTAAGAAACTGAGTGGTATGCGTTAGAGACTCTTCGCATGGTGTTTTCCAAAAATAAACAATAATCACGTATGTTTACACATGAATGTTCACAAATTTTCCACGAGGATCTGATCATCGATCAGGTCTCTATATGAGGAAAATATGTGTGAGTATTTCCCTTTGATCAGATTTCTGAGAGGACAGGTGTTCACTAAGAACTCACTGTCTGCTATAACAACTTTGATTTCTATCGTGCACTCATTTGTTGGGAAACATGTGCACGACAAGTGGATTTTTGAAGGTCACGTCCATTATCAAAATGGTAGAGTGATTTAGGGAAAATTTTCCTTCAAAGATGCCAAGATTTGTCTTATGTTTGCGGATACAGAGACGAACACTAGCTAATCCTTTTTTTTCGATGCATTGGCGAGAGCCGGACGGGTTCCCTTCTTGACTGCTTCACATTCCCTGGAATGATTTGTATGCCTTTCCTCCAACAACCTCTTTACTTCTCACAGGTGTACAATGGTGTCTTGCGCCTCTCTGAGATTTCTTTTTATCCATGCCACATTCCCTTCATGACCTTGCATTCCTGATGCTTCCATAGTCTTTATCGCTAGTTGTCGCCTCAACTCCATGTTTTCCTAGTAGATTTCAACGATATCCATATTTTCCTGCTTTAATTGATGATATGGCTCTTGATCATTCGCTCCTGTGGTATCAACTTCCCTTGTTCTTCTCTTGATTTTGTGGCTCGATCCTCGAGTGGGCTCCAGCCAGATGAAGCACATGAGTATTTCTTCAACCACCAATCTGGCATGTGGCTCTTATGAAACTCGGGCTTCCTCAACTTCCTTGTTCTTCCTTGGCCTGCCCCTTCTCTGAGGTATTTTTGGTTGGGGAGATGGGGATTCTACTATCTTTCCTCCCTGCGCAAGTCTTTTTTCTTCAGGTTCTGCCTAGTTTGATCTGATCGTCTTTGTGGGTAAAATAATAACTCCTTTCACATCCTTGGGAATTCTTGTTGCACGTGAGAACAGCTCCTAGTCGTTTTGGGGCTTGGACCTAGAAATCATGCTACTCCGCGTGCATTTCCTTATGCTTTGGGAGGTTTCCATGGCATGACCAATATGTATTCTTTGCGTGGTGTATCTAGAAAATGCACAGGGATGGAATTTTGATCAACCTGAATTGGCAAGGAAAATTGCAAACATAGTGTGAATCTGGTTTCACGACTGAAATGGGTGTCGAGCATCTGAAATTTATAACAAGTCGGGAAGAAGGAGGGATCATGCCATATAACAGTGAATTCATGGCAATGGAATGTTTTGAATCGAATTGCAGATTTTCCATGGCACATCCCTACGTGTAGAACACATGCGATAAGATTTTCAGGGAATGCATGTTACGAAAACCACTAGTTTTCATTCCCTTGGCCTTCATGATGAAATGATAATATCTATTGCACTTGTCGATGTGACTTCCATTAACTACTTGACTTGACTTGGGGCACGTAGAGACTAATTTCTTAATAGGACTCGACTCTTTGGAAAATACATACCCATACCACTTACACATGTTACAACTCTAACATCCCTTCCCGTTTCCAAGGTCCAACCAGACACTTCCTGACTTTGACCCCACGGTGCTACGTACCTGACTTCACATATTTAGGTGCAATGGCCATACCCTGACTAAAACCGAATCTAAATGGAAAGAAAAATGGTGACGCTAAAAATGCTAAAGGATTCACCCCCAGTACACACTCTCCTAAACGCTTTGTCAGGATCAAGAGTGGATATCTCTATCACCATCCTCCATGCGTCCTCGTGTTTGACTCCTATGTGAGAGGAGTTTCTGATATTGAGTAATTACAAAGTGTATTTTTCACACCATATCATAGACACCTAAGTTAATTTTTGGTTGGCCTTGGAGAGTTTACCTCTCCACACCTAATCCAAGGCCCTAGCCCAAGCTATTGGTGAACCTTATAAAAAGTGTTACTAATATATTTTAGATTAGTGTGTTCATTTTAAGGGATTTTATTACTCAAGGAACGTAAGTGCAACTGATGTTGTTTGAGACTCTTGCAAAAATTAAACATATTAGAACAATGGAAAAGAAGACATTACTCTAACTCTACAAATGAAAAAGATCTTTAAGAAAAAGGAATGAACAATCCTTCAAACCTAAAAATGAAATCTTTTCTCATTTCCTTGCAAAATGCACAATGCAACTTTTGAGTGAAACAAAAGAGTAAATGAAAGGATTTTATTTCTTATTTTTCTTTTGAAATGATTTCAATATGAGAGGAAAACACAACCCTATGCTATTTTTTTTCATTAAATAACAATGCAAAGTAATGCAAAGAAAGAAAGAGACCTAACTAGTATAAAAAACTAGGTTTTCTTTTATTTTCTTCCAATCAAAGAAGAACTAACAGAAGATGTTAAAAATAAGCCAAAAATTCAAGCTAAAAATAAGCCAAAAATAGATAGGAAACATAGAGAGACAAGAGGATTTATTTTTTTATTTCATAAATAATCTGAGCCTACAAACTGTCTAAACCCCAAACAATAGAAGCTTCTATAACTCAAGAAGACATGGGAACCACAAGTTTCCTATAGGAAAAGGAAAATATTTTAAAAAATTCTCCAAAACAACATAGACACTTGCTATGCATGGCTAGCATGTGTATGTATGTGGGATGTATATAATATCAAACGCATGTGTACACATGTTGTACATATAACAAGACACGTACACCTCTATAAATTTAAAATAAAAAATAAAAAATTTGGACAGACAAGTTGGGAAAGGGAAGCTGGTAAGCACCTTGAAGGTGACCAGAGACCCAACCTGACTCAAAACACTCAGAAAAATCAGAAAGAAACTAAAAAATCAAATCTAACCGAGATCTCCCACTAAGACCCTAGAGAGATTCTCGAGTGGAGTCATCAATTATGCTAGGGGGGGGAATCCCCCTATTACTATACTAGGTCAGAGTATAGGCATAGAATTGATCTCCCTTAAAAGATAATCCTATTTATAAACTACCCCAAACAATCTAACCTTAAAATATAAGAGAAGGAAAATAGGGTGTACCTTAGATCCTTTCGGTTGGTGTAGACCTCCTCCTCCTTTGTAGCTTCTTAGGTTGTTGGTCTCCTTCCAAAGATTACCTGCAAACAATTTAAACAAAAAATCTACAAGATATTCTCTCTACTTATCAATGTTAGGTTTAGATATAAGTGTGAATGCATTAATCCATTAAGCATAAAAGCATAATATTTGGGACAGATACAAAATTCTTTTATTCAAATGTAAAGATTACAAATAGTTACAACCTTATCATCGGTAGACGCTCTGCGAACGTGGTTGGGGCTCCTCTTACTGCTACTCCAGGTGCATCATTCCTTACTCGCCTCTCACAATCAACTACTCTATGTAGGAAAAGGGAATGGATTTCATAAAGAGAAGGGATGGAGGGGGAATGCTGAGGCCAAATCTCAGAAAGGGCTGCAAAAAATCCAATAGCCCATTAAGTCCACCAAATTCCTTGCAACTTTTTATTTTTTGCAACTTTTGGAGGTAAACACAGGTTGTTTAGTATGTAGCTAGTGTATGTATGTGGGTTTTCTAGTATGCAGCTAGCATATGTATGTGAGAAGTAGTGCAGCAGGGCACGTACATGCTACAAAAAAGGGTTTTTTAAAGAGAGTTCCTCAATAGTAATTTGGCCAATTGTGCAAGTAGAAAGGCCAATGCCATGTATGCATAGGTATGGAATTTTAGGGCTATAACAAAGATATGGAGAGAGAGAGTGAGAGAAGGAGAGAAAGAAGGAGAGGGGGGAATAGGGGGAGAGAGAGAGAGAGAGAGGGAAGAAGAGAGGGATAAGAGAGATATGTTTTGTGTTAAAAGGAACATGTGCACATTCCTATTCCTAATAATGTTCATTCACTTTAGGAACACACGTGCATTCCTAAATAACAAGTGTGTTATTTTCATTTCAATATTTTTAGGAATGCATGCACGTTCTTGAACACATGTTTCTTAGGAATGCACCTATGTTCATAAATAATCCAATTTGGAAATTGTGTGTGGAAGTTAAGTGAGTACTGAGGATATAGTATTAAGAATGTTTGAACATTTCTAGGAACACGTAGGCGTTCCTTTGCACCCCATTGCTACTTTTTTTTCGATCGACTTTGTGCACTCCCCCACCTAGCATTGGCTTTTTACATAATTCAATGCACCTGTTTATGGGTGTGATCTATATTGTATCATTATATTAGTTTTCATCTATCCTAATGCTTTCAGAGTGGAAAAAATTGGAGGAATAAACTTGCAAGTTCATTTTAGTGGAAGGTCCCAGTTTGGAAAATCGAGGTTTGGAACCTTCTAGAGCTATTTTGAGGTATTGAACAATGTTTTTTTAGGTTCTAGTGTCCAAAACTTGTGCACACACCCTTGATGGTGTTAGACACTTCAATACCTCTCCAACAATGCATACCATGTGTCAATTGGAACTTTTATGAAAAATGTATGCCTCCTGCAAGTTGACTTGTCATGTTGAGCACCATGGTATGAGAGGATGCCACATCAATGCCCATTACTCATTCATATGGGGCTAGTTACATGAATAATTTCAAGAATATTCTATAAGTTCCAAAACATTATCACAATTGAAGGTTGAGGAAGTCAAAAACCCTAACCATAGAGGGATATCGAGCTATGTTAAATACTAGGTCGCTAAGAGGATAAGGGGTTCCATTTTATGTTATTGTGCTTTTTTTTATAGTAAAGTAGAACAACTAGGAGTGAGAAATTAGAGAGAATAACATAGGGTTTTAATTTAATGTAGCATGCTAATGGGCCACAAGTCTCAAGTAACTCAATATAGAGTGCCTTCTCCTTTGTACTTGCATTATTTCCATACCAGAGGAAAGAGAGCAAAGAAGCCTCACCTTCTAGCTGGGTTTTCTCCCCTTATGGTTTTCAAAAGAAAATATTTTTGTTATTTTTTGGATGGTGTGTGATTGTATTTTCTTTTTCTCTATTTTCTAAATTTTATTTGTTTCATGCATAAACAAAAAATACTTAACTAAATATTCTTGAATCTAAACGAATTTAACCTTCATGGTGTATATTTGAGTTTTATTTATCATATATGTCGTGATGAGCTATTCGAGTGGAATATCTGTGGAATTTTACAGATCATATTGGTATCCGAGTAGGTTTTCTTTTGGGTATTTGTGGCAAGTTGCAGGATCCGAGAATAGGTTTAAGAATAAATTTGTAGAACCATAGCCATGGTCAATGAGTCTATGCATAACAACCCTCAAGACCTGGAAGAGGATATATTTGTGAGGATGGAAGAGAAAGTCACTAACATATCTTGCAATATGTCCCTCCTCATGGGGATTAACAACCAATCTCAAGAAATTTGGAGAATTTGGAGGCTCAAACTTGAATATCAGATCAGATGGAAAATTGGGAGAAAATGAAAACCCAGAAAAGGAGTCACAAAAAAAACCTGAGAAAGGGAAGTTCGGTTCAAGTTTCATTAAGCCTTCATAGTCCCTATTCAATATGGAAGAAAAAGTGGACATAAATCCATATCAAGGTGAGATCGATGCATTAAAATTGAATCACCGGTTGTAGCAACTATAAGTTTATTTTAGTGTTCAACAAATAGATGAAGAGAAAAATATTTCATTTGCTAGATTGACGTTAGAGAGACATGCTTTAACCTAGTGGGAAAGTCCTAAGAAAACATTTAGGCTCGAGGGTGATCCACCAGTAACTGGGTGGGAGGAATTCAAAACCCTCATCATGTCCTAATTATTCCCTATCGAGTATGTAGAGGAAAAATGGATTTGGTGGCACTAATTTAGGCAGTGGCAGGGGCAGAATGTAAAGGATCACACCACCAAGTTCAAAAAGAAGGCCATAATGCTAGCTATCTCTCCCAATGACCCAGATGTACACCTCAAATATATGGGGGGTTTATTCAGTCATCTATAAAAGTAGGTGATGCTCTTCAAGCCAAGGATAGTGGATGAGGCATGTGTACAGGAACAATACTTGGAAAAAATAGGCCAAAATAAAGAGAAGTCATTTGTTTACAAGCATAAATATCACTAGGAATCTTCTAAGGAGGGAAAGAAGAAGTGAAAATGGAGAAAACATAATAATACAATAGCCACTTCACATCAGTACAAACATCCCAGGGAACATTGAAATAATTGCAAAATTGGTGGGGACACTGAGGAAAATTGTTGGAAACTACATCGAGAGATGAACTCAAAGAACCACAAGAGGGACATAAAGAAAAAAGAACCTTATACCCACAGGTTCAAGTAGTCAAGTTGAAAGGAGCTCTGATATGGATGAAAATATTGTCTTCACATATTTCTATAAGGAGGTGAATTTGAGTATCCTTCATCACTTGGAAGAGAAGGAGATGAACAAGATATTCCACATCAAGATTCAGGTGAAGTAAACCAAGAAAGATGATTTGCTCGAATCTGGTTCACATGCTAATCTCATAATAATGGATCTAATCAATAATTCTGGAATGTGAGCAGAGGTTAAGTGTGGATATTGGAAGTGATAGAAATGACTAAGTGAGTATAGTATTTAGTCAAAATTTGTAAAATGGAGAGAGAACACGACACTTAGAAAATTCTTCATAGTTCCTTTTATAGTCTCTTTGTCATACTTTTGGATGAAATCTTGAATATATTAGGCATACAAAGTGTGTGATGAAAATGATATTGAAGCCTACATAATGAAATTATAATTGTTAAAAAATATTCATCTTTTGATGTCAATTTTTTATTATTATTATGGGAGAAAGAAGATAGGAGTGACCAATTTTTGGTCAAAATCTGCCAACAATTTCAGAGCTCTTAAGGAGGAAATATACCCATGCAATATGACCAAACATCCATCCCAGTATATTTTTTTAATATGTAGAATACCTCATCAAAACTGCATTACAACAAGTTCCAGTTCCTTTGAGCCATTTTCCCCCTATCCCTCTTAAATTCGAACATAACCTTGATGGTGAAAACCTTGAAATAATTTTTGAACAGATCATAGGTGAACGTCGAGAGAAAATGGAAGTGACCCCACCTTGAATGTCCGAAAGTTATTTAAATTTAGCAGGAACCTTACATGAAATTCCAAGGAAATATGACAAGGTCCTTCCCAAGTTTGATCCAGAAAAACCTGGCTCACAAGAGGATCACATAAAAAAATTCTTCTTAATCACTCACTTTATAAATGTATAACATGAATATGTGTTTTGTAGTTTGTTTCCTTACACCTTCTCTAGCAGAGAATCTACTTGTTACTTTAGTCTTCCACCCAATTCCATAACCTATTGGGAGGACTTTTAGAAGGTCTTTATTAGAATTTTTTTTGAATGGAAAACAACCACATCCTTGTAAAAGGAGTTAGGGGCCATTAAAATGGACAAAAGGGAAAAAGTGAAGGATTTCAATCAATGATTTCTCATGGTCTTAACTATTTTTAATATTGACACAACTACTTCATAATCCTTAGCCATTTAATACTACATTGCAACTCTTATCCCTTCCATAAGCATGTTTTTCAAGCAATCTAGTAGAGACACTATGGATCTAAATTTTGTTGAAGTTGAAATTGTAGAAAGGGAGTTATCCTCATATGACCATCACTCACACTCTAAGGAAATCAGGTCGGGTGGAAAGAAACCTTTACTGCTAGAAAATCCTTCCAAAAAGGAACCCGAGGATATTGACAGTGTTGTGAAGTTAGTCAATAAATTGTTGAATGAAGTTGTAGATCTCAAGAATAATGTTGGCGAAGGATATTCAAGGACTAGAACTTTCCGCCCATTTTTAAAAAGAAATGAAAAACCACCTAGACCACCTGAATCTGCTCAAATCACATTAAGTATGGATAGATTCGATAAAGATAATTTATGCTCATATCACCAACAAAACTACTTTGAGAAAATGTTCCCTCAATGGGTAGATTCCATGACCTTGGTTATAAATCAACTGTTAGATCAACAAATTTTTAACAATGAACAACCAAGTGACACAGTGGATGACAATGCCACTTAGGATCCTCTCCCAGGCGTTGTTATTTTCCTTTGGGACTGGTGTATAGACTCAGACGATGAGAAAATAGAAGAAATATTTGTACAAAATACATCAGTAGTGAAGGTTTTCCCTAGACATTATAATTTATGCAACAAAGCTCCACTTCCCAAAACCTCATATTCCCAAGACGCTAACATTCCTCTCAGGAAGATTATCCCTCCTATTCCTACTCCAAAACCAAGTACCATGACCCAGACAAAAGAAATAAATAAATATGATACGACTATTTCGACTAACATCAACAGACCAAGTACATCCTACCCAATTGTAAACAATACCAAATCCAACATAGTTGCACCCAAAAGAAAGACTAGTGGCATACAATCAAACTCAACAATGATTCAACCAGAAAACAAAGATCTAGAATATTATGTCATAGAAGATATGAGGAAGAAAAAATCCAATATATCTATGTTTGATATCTACTCATTACCACAACAGTGTGATATGTTGCATGATTCTTTTAAACCTGACAATCCTCATAAGAAAATCATTGTTGCTACTGAAATTATTTCCAAAATTGTTGAAGAAAAAGAATTCCATCGGGTGGAAATCAAGGTTGTCATAAACGCAACAAGTATAGGTGTGCACTTGAAATATCAGGTACCTCCTTTCCTGGTTACATATGAAATTTTCATTTTCAATTTACACAATTTCTTAGCTAACTTTGATGCCTCATCGAACATCATTACCTATGAATTATGTCAAAATATAAATGATGTTCCACAGTTAACCAAAACATAAATCATACAATTGGATAGGACAGATGTCAAAGTGAAAGACGAAGTTAAACATGTCTTAATTAGTCTTTCATCTGACCCTAGAGTACATCAAGTTATTGATACTTTTGTGGTTGACATACTTGAAAGTTATGGCTTGTTGTTAAGTAGAGACTGGTCAACTAAACTTCAAGGATATTTTTCAACTGACTGGTCCCATCTGTGTTTTCCTTATAAGAGTAAACCAAACCATATATGCATACACATTGAATCACACATGAAGCACATCATAATTGAGTTATAAGGTAAACAAAGCATCATATTTTCTCACACTTGTAACATCCTCGGCCACCCATGTCCGGACATGCTACTCTAGAAAACACTTTTTGTTCTCTGCTCAACATATTGTAACATAACCAGCATCCAACTGAGTTATGCCACATAAATGTTTTGAACTGCACGCAGTTAAAACATATACACACATAAATCTTGCGGAAAATTATATATAAAATGTAAACAGACAAATACATATTGTAAATACAGAGATTCATACGGAAATGACAGTAAACATATACATGCATCATATATAGGAAATACCCATAAATATAAAGACAGTTATAGCCACACATAGGATAAACCCATACAAATAAACACGTAAATAATAATGCAGCATGTAAATTTATCACACAATTGACACTTATCTTGGTAGTAATATCACCAACTATGTGCAAACCTTCCATGAACCTCCCATCCTTAGACCACATTGCTCATCACTCTCATCAATGGGTCTCCCCCGATCTGGGACTAAACTCCACCCCGCTAAGGGAATTCCTAACCTAGATGACTATCTCAGACAACAGGAAAGACTCTTTCACAGGTGCCAACTCAAACTAACAGCCTACAGTCCCTCATTCCCCACATGCCTCTCCCACCCTAGGAAGTGTGCCCATTCTCTGCTCAACATTCCTTCAGCTGCCCCACTTCCTTTCCAGGCTTCAACAACATGACAGACAAGAAGTCTCAGAGCCCTATAGATGTAGTTTAGCACCTTCAGGAAATCAATTCCCAACAATTCTCTCACCTAGAGAGAAATTTCTCAAGGGCATGACAACTCAACTCTTTCGTATCCCATGGGCCTGACAACCCGCTTCTTCAGTCCAACTCCCAAGCTAACCATATACATAAATCAATATGGCTATGGATAAAGCTTCAGATACAATGACAAGAAGTATGGAGGATACTTGACTGCGTGTGTGAATGGTCCTGGTATGGCTTGAATGGATGACCGAATGATGGAAGGAATGATGGAAAATGAAATAAGTACAAACAATATGTATGCATGTCCCCAACTTGACACTTATCATGTTGGGAGCTACTTTGGCCCACTTGTCCCCAACTTTATAACTTAGGATAAAATAATTATGCATACTTTATGATTTAAGAAATATAATATTCCTTTTTGGCTTAAGCTCCCTAGCTTATCCCTTTCCTTAAATTTTAGCCCCCGCTTTCCCTAACTAGTGGATTTTAGTCCCCCATACTCTTTTATCATGGTTTGTCTGTGCATAGCGGTGTATTTTATATTAATGATGAGGCATGTACAAAAATAGGCTCACTGGCCTTTAGCATCTAGGCTCTTTGGCCTAATTAAAAACATTATCATCCTAGCTTATAATAAATGGATCACCAGCCTATAAGACACCTCATATACACAATGGCTCCCTAGCCTCAAAATCGCTCGCACTTAAGTTGTTGCACGTGGTATCCTCGAATGTGCACAGCTCATCATTTTACTGCACAGTACATGCACGCACTACACCATGGAAGGTGCATACCAAAAATGATGTCAAACAACTCACCAGCTTAAGTACATTTGTATTTACATTTACAATTGGGTTCGACCTAGGAATATTACAATACCCTCCCCTTATTTATGCACTATCCTCAGTGCATTATGTACACATATACAACAAAATTTCAAAAATCTTCAAAAATATGAGGGTATTTTGCTCTTATTGCATCCTCATGCTCCCAAGTAGCATCCTCAATACCATACCAGGTCCATTGGACCTTTACAAGCCTCATGGCTCGATTTCAGAGCTATTTGATTTTCCGTTCCAGAATGCATACCAGATGCACTTGGAAAGTGTCTTCTTGCTCCACCTGAATCACATTCCAATCAATAACATGATTAGCATCAGGTATATATTTCTTGAGAAATGATACATGGAATACATTATGAACATACATAGATGCAAACAATGCAATCATATAAGCTACTGGACCAATCCTCTCTAGGATTTCAAATGTCCCACAATAGCGAGCTGCCAACTTTGAACAATTTCCCAACTTCAGGGAACTTCTGTTGGATTTCACTTTCAATAATACATGGCCCCCAACTTTAAATTCCCTGTGATTTCTTCCCTTGTTAGCATTGCTTTTCTTCCTGTCTTGGGAAGCCTTTAAATTTTGTTTTATTTTCAACATTTTCTCCTCCATTTCCTTGAATAAATCTGGCCCAACCACTGGTCTATCTGCTGGGTTATGCTAGCTTACCGGTGTGTTTCACTTTCTTCCATAAAATGCCTCAAATGGGCTCATGTTTAAAGATGTTCGGTACCCATTGTTATAACCAAACTCTACCAAGTGTAGGTAGTCTTCCCATTTTGATGGTTTATCCATCACATACATCCTCAGCATATCCTCAATCACTTGATTCACCCTCTCCATTTTTCCATCTTATTCTAGATGATAAGATGTACTAAAATTCAAATTTGTTCCAAACCCATTGAATAATCCCTTCCAAAAATTTGATGTAAATTTTGGATCTCTGTCAGACACAATTGTCTTGGGTATGCCATGTAATCTAGAAATTTCTCTCATATATACATCAACAGTGTTGGCTTCCTTGTGAGTGAGCTTAACTGGAATAAAATGGGCAACTTTAGTAAGCGTATCCACCACTACCATGATATAATCATGTTGCTTGTTTGTTTTGGGAATTTTGGTGATGAAATCCATTGTTACAACTTCTCATTTCCACTCAGGAATGGGTAATGGTTGTAGAAAACCATCTGGGTATCTATGCTCGGTCTTTACCTTTTGACATTCCAAACATTTGGCAATAAAATCAACAACTTCTTTCTTCATGCCTGGCCAATAATATTGGCTCTTGATAGATGCTATAGTTTTCTGATAACCTGGGTGCCCAACATAAGGTACATTATGTATTTCTCTCAATATCATATTTTTCAATTCATGGGAATTTGGTACATAAATTCTTCCCCTGTACACAAGAATTTCATCATTATCTAGCTTGTATTCTTCAATTTTCTGCTGCAAATTACCTTGTTGTAATTTTGCCACTAATTCCTTGTATTGCAAATCTGATTGGGCATCCTCTATAATTTTATCTTTCAAATCTGATTGGTACATACTAATGGTTGTAGCATCCAACTCATGCACTCTTCTACTGAGTGCATCAACCACTTTGTTCGCTTTCCCCTTGATATGCTTTATATCAAAGTCATATTCACTTAGATATTATAACCATCTACTTTGCCTAACATTTAGAGTTGGTTGATCAAGTAAATATTTCAGACCATTATGTTCTATCCTAAGCTCAAAAAGTTTCCCCATGAGGTAGTATCTCCATTTCCTCAAGGTATGCACTATGGCTGCCAACTCCAAATCATGAGTGGCATAGTGTCTTTCATGCTTCTTAAACTTCCTTGATTCATAACATATAACAAACCCATTTTGAGTGAGGACTCCACCAAGTCCTTATTTACATGCATCTATGCATACAATGAAGTCTTCATTTGGGTATAAAATCCTTAGTATTGGAGCACTTGTCAATTACTGTTTCAAGTGTGGAAACTCTTTTCACAATCCAATGTCCACTGAAACTTCACACCCTTCTTTTGTAAGGAAGTGATTGGGTGTGCAATATTTGAGAATCCTTCAATAAATCTCTTATAGTAGCCTACAAGGCCCATGAATGATCTGAAATATATCGCATTCTTTGGCGCTGACCATTCTCTAATGTCTTCTATCTTCTCATGATCCACTACTATCCCATCCTCTGAAATGATATGTCCCAAATAATGAATTTTCCTCTGATAAAATGAGCACTTTCTCAATTTGGCATACAACTGACGCTCCCTTAATACTTGCAACACCAACCTCAAATAATTCTCATGCTCTTCTTATGACTTGAAATATACAAGGATGTCATCCAAAAAGACAATGACAAACTTGTCTAATTATTCTCGGAAAACACCATTCATTAAGCACATGAAAACAACTGGTGCATTTGACAAACCAAATGGCACCACTGTGAACTCATAATGACCACACCTTGTCCTGAAGGTGGACTTGCTGATATCTTCCTCTTTAATTCTTACCTAATGGTATTCTGACCTAAGATCTATCTTTGAAAATATCGTTTCATCCTTCAATTGGTCAAAGAGATCATCAATACTTGGCAGAGGATACTTGTTCTTTACAATCAGTTTATTCATCTTTCTGAAATCAATGCACAATATTAATGTCTCATCTTTCTTCTTCACGAACAAGACTGGGGCACCCCAAGGTGACACACTTGGGTGTATATACCCTTTCTTCAGAAGTTCTTCAAGCTTCATTTGCAACTCCTTCAGCTCTAGAGTACTGATTCTGTAAGAAGTCTTTGACACTAGAGTTGTTCCAGGCATTAAATTTATAGAGAAATCAATGTCTCTCTTTGGGGGTAGTCCCGGTACCTCCTTGAACACATCTTAAAAATATTCCAAGACTACATGGTCTTCCAAATTTGGCACCTTATCTTTAGGTGTCTCTTCCATATGCGTTGCAAATATTTGACACCCTTTTCTGTAACATTTCTTCAGCTACAATGCTGAAATTTCTCTGATGGTCACTGCCCTAGGAATTCCCTGCACTTTCCTTAGGTTCCCTTCCTCATCCAAGCAAGTAAATGCCTTGTTATGAAAATCTAGGTAGCATGATGTTGGTCCAACCAATCCATCCCAATTATACAATCATAGGAACCTAAAGGAAAAATGTTCAAATATACCCTAGTGTTCATTCCATTCATGTCCATAAGATATGACTTAACCATCTCATTAAACTTTTTTTTGGCTCTGGTAGCCAGCTATACCAACCAAGATTTTCCATGCTTGCTTCTTGGAAAATGAAAACTTTCCACCATCTTAGGATCTATATAACTATGAATAGATCCTGAATCAATTAAAATAGAAATGGTTTGGTTGTTGATCATACCTTCCACTTCAATCATATGTGACTGATACTCTGCTTGCTTGTTGTCCAGGGATGGATATATCCTTGGTACATTTCTTCCCAAGTCCTCCACTGTTTCATCTTGTTGTACATTGTGAACAATCCTCACTTTTTCACCTCTGTGGCGAAAATCTCTGAACATATGATCTCCTTTACAACCGAAACATTGAATAGGTGGTTTCCTTGGCCTTTGACCCCTTGCCCCAATAGCTCTGGGTTCTCTATAATTTGGTTGTCTTTGAGTATTATTTCTGAAGAGTGGTGGCTTATTTCCCTTCTTCCTTTGATCCATCTTGAATTTATTTTTGTCTTCCCAAGTTTTTTGGAAAGTTGGCCTTTCTTTTTTCTGATCATATATGCATTTAGCTCACCTTATGGTCTCCTCCAATGTCTTGGGATCATCATATTGTATTTTGTCACTGATGAATGATGGAAATCCACTCAAATACCTCTTAATCTTAATTGTCTTATCCTTTATGAAAGATACATACTTCAGAAGTTCTAAAAACCTTCTTTCATATTCATCTATGGTCATACTCCCAAACTTGAGTTCAAATAAATATTTCATTTTCTTGTCATAGTATCTCTTAGTCAAGTATTTCTTCTCAAAATACTTCTTGAATTCCCTCCAAGTAACACTTTTCTCTTTAATGTGTTGCACCTGCACAATTTGATCCAACAACATGGATGCATTTCCCTTGAGATGATAGATGGAAATTCTTCTTTTTGCATGAGACAAATAATTATGCAATTGAAAATACTTTCTCATGCCCAACAATCATGTTTCTGCATCTTCATCCTTCTTGTGCTCACCATCAAATGTAGGAGGTTTGATTTTATTCATTTCTCCTCGTAGCTCATCCACCCCAGACCTCTTATGATTTCTGATAGGGGATGGGATTGATATGCTATGTTCTCTCTTATTGGAATGCCTTGAGGAGTGATGATGATGTCTACTAACACTTCTTGTTCTTCTTTTATCATCAAGAGACTTGTGACTTCCTGATTTTCTTGAGCCACTCTCCTTATCCAATTTATTTTCTATTATGTTCAAGCTCTGCATTAATTTCATGTTGAATTCCTCCTACTGCTCCTTGGCTCTAATAATCCTTTCATTATCATCTTTATGGATTTGTACATCCCTCTGCAAATTGTTAATGATCTCTACCATATTCATTTTTTCATCCCTTCCTTTTCCATGTCCATTGGAGTTTGTTCCTTCTATGCCCAAATAGACATCCATCCCTCTAATTTAATATTCCTAGATGTAATTTTCTTCTGCATATTCCATTTTTATATACTTTTTGTTTATCTTGATCTGATCTATTTTTTTTAACTCTTCAAAATGTGCAACCAACAAAACTTCGCCAGGTTAACTGACTCAACAATTTCATTAAAATATGAACCATTCTGGTTCAATAATATATCATAACTCTTTCTTATAATTTCCTGAAATATTGAATGCCCATATCAATTTTATGGGTGAATATTTATATTCCTTTGTCCGATACCTTTCCAACGCCTTCTCCCATTCTCAATTCCGAGTCTCGAGCAGAAAGTTATGGCTATTTGAAAATTGCCCATTAATTTTTTTATGTTCATTCTTCAACTTGGCACAAATTTGAGTTGTAATTATGAATTTTTTTCACCAAATCCCTTGTAGTTTTTGTAGGATCTCAATTGAGCTTCTTCGTATACATATTCTGGACACTCTGTCCAAGTTTCACCTTTTTCTGGGTTCCGGGCTACTAGTTACAGCCTGTTGAAGTTCTAGGCCAATTCTCGTGTTTTGGTATGGAATGCTACAGGTACCTTCTTTTCCATATTAAACAATTTTAACATGCCTAAAAATTTAATTCAGATCTGGGACTGTATTCTATGGTTCAATGGCTTTCCATCGACTGCTCCTGCACCTCAATTTGATTCTAGAGCAGAAAGTTATGGCTCTTTCAAGTTAGTTGGGTCTTAATATTTACCCTCCACTGTTTGTGTTGTAACTTTCTCATAAAAGATCTGTTTGACGAATGGTTTACACCATTAGAAAGATCTCTCTGAGATATTTTATTTGAGATGAAAATACATAATGTACCTTGATACACTCTTTTCTCATGGTTTTTTTGTAGCTAAAAACGTTGTTAAGGGCCTCAAAAACACGCTGCAAAAAGATGATGTTCAAATTTTATAAAATGTTGCAGAAAACCATTGGTTTTTTGTTGTTGTTCACCCTCCAAACTAATTCACGTGCAAAAATTTCAACCCGTACTCCCATATTTAGCATGCTCAGCAACACCACAAGGTAAATCGTGCTCCACGCACCTATAACCATTGTGTAACACTTCTTTGTCACGCTAATAACTAGCGCACACTACTTTTGTGTTGCACGCCAATATCCACCGCACAAAATTTTGGTTCTTTCACTATTACCCATTGCGCACAATTTCTACATCGCGCGCTAATATTCCGCATGCAATTCACTCTATGCGTTGCACCATGCCAAAGTTTAGTACACCCCCATCGTACACCAATAATCTGTGCAGACCATTAACTAAACTGTCGTGTGACAATATATATCCACATTCTACATGCACCAACAAAAGTCCTTTATGCTCTGCCAATACTATGCACACTATGCATGCCATTATTATGTGTCTGCACACTGTGCACACCTTATTATGCATATGCACACTACACAATGCTAAATTTAGCGCGCGCACTCTCACACCAACATTTTTCCATGCGGCGCAAAAATTTAGTGCGCGCTCCCGCACACCAACATTTTTCCGCGCAGCACCAAAATTTAGTGCACACACCTGCACACCAACATTTTTCCACACGGTGCCAAAATTTAGCGTGCATACTGACACGCCAACATTTTTCTGCGCGACGCCAAAATTTAGTGTGCACACCCACACAATAACATTCTTTTGTGCGGTGCCAAAATTTAGTGCGCGCACCCACACACTAACATTTTTCCACGCGGCACCAAAATTTAGTGTGTGCACTAGCATGCTAATCTTTTTCCGCACTGCACCAAAATTTAGCGCGTGCACTAACATGCCGATATTTTTATACACAACAATTCCTCGTGAATTCTGCTGCAGAAATTAGGGATTTTGCTTAAAGTTTTCCCAGTTTCTACCATAGACATTCTGCAACTTTGAAATTTGTTCAATTTCACCTCGATAATACCAGTTCAAACTCCGCAACACCAAATCACTGCGGTTTGACATTTCTAGAATAGATTGTTCCCACACTCAATTCAAGAATTGAGAATTTAATTACAAAATTCGCTCCATCTGTCATGGCTTCCCTGTAACTTCAAATTTGACCCATTCTAGGTCTGAATTTGCTAGAACAGATATTAAATCAATAATATCTCACCACATGGCCAAATTTCTCAATTTTCCCATGAATGTAATAACAAAAATTGGGGATTTTCCCAATTCCTCCCAATTGTTGTTACTTTTTACCATGGACGCTCTATAACTTGAGATTTGACCAGTTCGAAATAAAACCTCTGTGACATTTCTCCTCAACCCAACTTACCCGACCCATCTAGGCTCATTGTTGAAAACTAAAGCTCTAATACCATGGTGTAACATCCCCAACCACCCATGTTGGGCAATGCTACTCCAGAAAATACTTTTTTTTCTCTACTCAACATATTGTAACATACCCAACATCCAACTGAGCTATGCCACATAATTTTTTTGAACTACATGCAATTAAAACATATACACATAGAACTCTTGCGAAAAATTATATATAAGACGTAAAAAGACAAATACATACTGTAAATACACAGATTCATATGGAAATGACAGTAAACGTATACATGCAACATATACAGGAAATACCCATAAATATAAAGACATTTATAACCACACATAGGTTAAACTCATAAAAATAAACACGTAAATAATAATGCAGCATGTAACTTTATCCCACAATTGACACTTATCTTGGTAGGAATATCACCAAATTTGTGCAGACCTTCCACAAACCTCCCTGCCTTAGACCACACTACTCATCACTCTCAACAGTGTGTCACCCCTGAGCTGGGACTAAACTCCACCCGAGTAAGGGGATTCCTAACCAGGTTGACTATCTCGGACAACAGGAAAGACTCCATCATAGGTGCCAACTCAAACTAACAGCCTACAACCCCTCATTCCCCACATGTTTTTCCCACCCCAGGAAGTGTGCCTCTTCTCTGCTCAACATTCCTTCGGCTACCCCACTTCCTTTCAGGACTTCAACAACAGGCTAGAAAGGAAGTCTCAAAGCTCTGTATATGTAGTTTAGCACCTTCAACAAATCAATTCCCAACAATTCTCTTACCCAAAGAGAAATTTCTCATGGGCTTAACAACCCACCTCTTCAGTATCCCATGGGAATGACAACCCTCCTCTTCAGTATCCCATAGGACTGACAACCTGCTTCTTCAGTCCAGCTCCCAAGATAACCAACTACACAAATCAGTATGGCTATGGATAAAGGTTCAGATACAATGACAGGAAGTATGGAGGATAGCTGACTGTGTGAGTGAATGGTCCTAGTATGGCTTGAATGGATGACATAATGATGGAAAATGAACTAAGTCCAAACAATATGTATGTATGTCCCCAACTTGACACTTGTCATGTTGGGAGCTACTTTGGCCCACTTGTCCCCAACTTTAGAAATTAGGATAAAATAATTATCCATACTTTATGATTTAATAAATATTAATATAATATTATGTTTTGGCTTANCCCCATGATCTTTTATCGTGGTCGGTCTGCGCAATGATGTATTTTATATTAATGATGAGGCATGTACAAAAATAGGCGCACTGGACTTTAACATCTAGGCTCTCTGGCCTAATTCAAAACATAAGCATCCTAGCTTATAATAACTAGCTCACGAGCCTATAAAACACTTCACATACACAAAGGCTCCCTGGACTCAAAATTGTGCTCACTTAATTTGTTGCGCACAATATCCTGGAATGTGCACACTTCATCATTTTATTTCACATTACATGCGTGCACTACACCATGGAAGGTGCATACCAAAAATGATGTCAATCAACTCACCAGCTTAAGTACATTTGTATTTACATTTACAATTGGGTTCGGCCTAGGGATATTACAAGACTATTTTGGGAAATTAGGTTTTAGAGACTAATCATGATCTTTATGAAGCAAAACCATCTGAAACATAAACATATACCTATTATGAGCTCCTTCCATGCAATCATACTAATGATAATGCTTGTACTGTATTAAAAGAGTCAGGTTATCGTATTATTAATCCGCTTGTATATACTGACATTTAGACCATGTTTTTTGACRGCCCCAAATCTAAACATAGATTCATAGCAGAATGCATCCTCATCAATCTACACCAATGAAAAATGATCATATATTTCCAATTGCAATTTGAATGCACCAATAACACTGAATAATATGAAGCCCTGGTCCAAGGTTTGAAGAAATCCATTGACCTTAAGGTAAAATTCCTACGAATGTTTGGTGATTCAGAAATAATCATCAGAAAAGTAAGAAACTACATTCACTTCCTGTCTCCACATTTAAGAGGTTACCAATAACAAGTATGTGATTTGATTTATTCTTTCAAATATTTAATACTAAATCTATATCTCTCTATCAGAACGTCGTTGGAGACATTATGGAAAATGAAACTTCTAGATATACACCTCTTAATGATGGTTCCTCTGTTGAAATAATTTGCAGGCCTTCGATATTGGATAACATCACAAACTGGATGGTATTAAATAATGATACTAAAAATATCAATTTCCTCACCAAATTAGATTTCTTTCAAGACTTTTTTATTGACGATTAATCCCATCAACAAGACCTTCAAAATTATTGGGATGAGGAAAGAAACGTGAAATAAAATTGCATCCCAAAGAATGTGTTGACACTTGAGAATCTATTTTATTTACAGACTAAGTTTAGAAGGCTTTCTAAACCAAATACCAATAGTTCAATCGTGATAGATTTTATGGTCAATATAGGGACCTATGAACAACCCAAGTATGTCAACCTAGGCACCTGTTGTTCAGAGGTGGAAAAGTACATGTTCACGAAGAGCCAGACTGATTGAAAGCCACATTCAGAAATAAATGAGGGACATACGCATATCGAAGGATGCCCTTTGGCTTAGTAAACATAGGAACTATATTTCAAAGGGCGATGGATATTATTTTCAAAGGTTTAATCAATTAAAGCATGGTGTTTTATCTCGACAATGTCACGATTTATTCAAAGAAAAGGGAAGATAATCCAAGACATATGAAACCAATATTTGAAGGATGTAGAAAGTATGGGATCTAATTGAATCCAAAGAAGACTATTTTTTTTTTTTAGAGGGTATGCTATTAGGGAATATGATTTCCAAAGATGGAATTTCGGTGGACCCGGAAAGAAAAAAATATATTATGCAAATCACTCCACGACATAGCAAGAAGTCAATGCAAAAAAAATTCAGCAAGATTAAATTTTTAAGAAGATTCGTTCCATACTTCATTGAAATCACTAAACCACTTCAACAAACGATTAAGAAATATTTTCACTTCAAAGGGAAATACGTTGAGAATGAGGCTTTTGGAAATATCAATTCCGCTATAGTCGTTGCACCATCTCTATGAAGTCCATATTTCACTAAGGACATCTTGTTATACACCTTTGTGTCTCATCATTCCCTTGTGGTAGTGCTCACATAGAAGGATGAGAAAGGAATGTTGGAAATATGGCTACAACAGAGATGACGCAGATGATCAAGGTTGTCATTGATGGCAATCGATTGT
>SNQJ01S0030560.1:26860-37554 GCA_010110895.2 Picea sitchensis | reverse complement strand
CGTTCATACCTGTAACAAGGAAATGAATACTCCATTGCATTCATGAGAACTAGATTACAAGGTGATGAGCTGAACTACCCACCGATGGACAAGCAATATTTTTTTGTCCATAAAGAAATGAAACAATTTAGACCTTACATTTTGAATAATCACACTAAATTCATTGTCCCCCATCTAGAGGTCAGATCCCTCTTTGTTCAAAGGGAGTTGGGAGAGAGATGATGTAACTGAATGACAACCCTGCAAGAACATGACCTAGAATTTAAACCATACAACATCATTAAAGGTTAAAGCCTTTGCACATTGGTGACATAAGAAATGGCTGATGAAAATCAAGAAGAGGATGGATGGCAAGAGGATCCAACTATGTACACACAACAAGTTCCTTACATTACGTTCTTGAAGACTCGTATTACAATGACCTCAATTATTATATTCGGCATGGTACAACCCCAAAACACCTAAATCCCAAGCACAAAACAACACTCGCACTAAAATCATTACAATATCAGCTAGTACATGGCATCTTGTTCCAAAAAAAATATAATGGAGTACTACTTTGATGCCTCAAAAAACAAGATGTTGAAAGAGTTCTCAAAGATATGCATGATGGGCCAACATGAGACCATTTTTCAGGAGATACAACAAATCAAAAGATATTAAGAGATGGATACTATTGGCCTACACTATTCAAGGATTCCCATGCATATTCATGGAGTTGTGAAACATGCCAAAAATCTGTGGGAAGAGAATATAAAGTTGTTGTTCCACTCCAACCTATTGTCGTACAAGAACCCTTCAAGCAATGGGGGTTAGACATCATTGGTGAGATTGATCCTCATTCTTCCGAGCAACATAGGTATATCCTAACCATTGCATACTATTTCACACATTGGACCGAAGCAATACCATTGACAAGGTCAATGATGAAACAATGATTAATTTCCTTGGACAACACATTATCACCAGGTTTCAGATTCCTAACTCTCTTTTGTTTGATAATGCAAAATAATTTTCATCATTGAAATTATCTGAGTTTTATTTGGAAAAGGGGATTGCATTTAAATACATACCAATATTGAAGAGTTCTCCTAGTGTGTTTCCATTTGATGTGCCAAGCAGTACAACCCTCCATTTTATTGAAATCTACTTTCAAAACCTCTCCAAGAAAATTGAGCCCCTTTATTTTTTGGATTTGAAAATTATTCAATTTGTATCTTCTTGATGGCCCCTCCTCCCATTCCAAGCATGATTTTCAAACTTCACATTTCAATCCAATTTTTTTCTCTCGATTTTTGGACACATTGAAAATTTTCAATCTAAAATTTGGGTTTTTTGGTAAGTTAATGAAAACTCCTTCGATGCACATTGAAGGATTTAACACAAAATCCTTCTATGTACATCAAATAAGTCCCCTCCAACTTTGTCGATAGCCATCAAACAAGTATTTTTTCCATGAGTTGTTTCCAACTCCACTAATACATCGAAGGTGTTCGTGTTAACTCTTCCAATGTATTGGAGGATTTCCTTCCTTCCCTTCCAATGAGTTTCGACACTCGTTATAAAATTTATTCCAATGTGTATCATAAACTTTCCCACTAAGTCCTCCCATGCACATGTGCAGAGGACTAGCCATCGAATCTGTTGATTTAAATATTTCCACCGACCCACATTTATTGTGCAACATGAAAAACTTATGAACAAGCACTCAAAAATAGTGTTTTGGTGTTTCATTGATCGTCAAGGAGAGGTAAGTTTTCCCCAAGTGAAAAAAATTCAGACCCAAATCTTGCTTTCACTCCACAAACCACTTCCTTCCATGTGCCATCAAACTAATAGGTAATCCCTACTACAACCTCTCTCTCTCTCTTTTCTATGTCTTACCAGTCTATGGTTAGGGTTTTCATGATTTTAAAAAGAATCAACTCTTTCCAAGTCTTCTTGTATTCCCCCCCCTTTTTTAATTATTTTGAAGACCTTCATCCCTTTATAATTACCCTTATGCCTCAAACCAAATTTTATGATTGTGTTTCACCAAGATCCTAAGGCCACCAAACAAAGATTGCATCCTGAATTCAAGATTTCTTACCCAATATGGGTGCTTTTTCATAAAGTCGGCCTAGCCTAAACCTTGATCGAGGAACTATCCACATCCTTGAATCTACTTAAATTTACTTCAAAACCTTTGAATAGGAATGACCCAACCTCTTTCTTGAGCCAAACCCTCTCATATACACTTATGTGAGTTTGATACAACTCCCTTTGTATTCAAATACTATCACATGAACTTCCCCCACTTCCATTAGGAGTTTTATACTTAATTGGTTTGATACATATCGGCATAACTACGGTTTATGCGTAGACCATTTGGAGTATTTCTTATCAACTCCTCTGATGTATTAGAGGATTTCGTATCAACTCCTCTGATACATCAGAGGAGTTAATACTAACACCACCAACTCTTCATGATCTCACCTCTTCATCGACATTCCAACCACTGACTTTTCTGACCACTTCGTAAAAGTTGTTATGAACTTTTTTGGTCCAATTGGTGATCTTCCCATCAAATTTCCCAATGCACATTAAATCCTATCAAAAACTTTCACATTAACTCTTCCTATGGTATTTGGAGGACTTTTTATTAACTTATCCAATTTTAATATTGTTGGCATAGGCCACTTTGGGGAACAACGCAAAAATAAAGGACGCAGTTGAGAACGGGACCAGAAAAGGAGCATGCACTGGATAATGAGGAAAAGCAATGCGAGAAAGAAAAAAGTCAAAGGAAAAGAAGAAGGATGCAGTTCTTTCGTGTGCAAGAAGTTGGAATGTGGAAAAACCTAATCCACTTAGGGTTAGGTTTTTGGTCATTGATGTAATGGGTTTTAACCCTCTTTTGTAGTATAAATATGTATTGTAAGATCTAAGGAGATCATGAGGATATCAATGAGAGAGATATTTATGGTATCAAGTTTTGGATAGTGAGTTTTTTTTATATTTGTGGAGCTATTATTGAGTCAATTTTGAAGATAGAGTTATGGATTGTAATTGAGGGTCATGTCGCAAGATGTGGAGCTTAGTGCGACATTGGTCAACCTCACCTATACTTGTGCATTTCAGATGCACCTCTGATGTAATGCATGTTGCATAATGACTTGATGAAGATGAATAAAGAAGGAAATAATGATAGATATTTGTGGACATAGCCCAAGGGGGTGAACCACAGTAAAATCCTGTCTTTTTGTGGAATTTCTATTTTATCTGTAGCAACGGTTTATGATGAATGAATGAATGAATCTAGTAGTAGTAAATTGCAGTGCGCACTAGATATTTCCTACAAAATATATGTTAATGAATGAATATGGTTATAGAATGGTAGATCTGATGAATATTGAAGTAGAGAAACTATGTCTGACATCCCCATGAGAAACATATGTTCCAGGATTGCAGACATCTAGGTCCTACAATCACTCATAAGCCATCTCAGGTGAGACTGCATAGTGTTTCTTTATGGTCTCCAGAAGGGATGATGGTTTACAGGTTTTTTTTGGAAACCTAAAGGTAGAACCCAGGTCATCCCATACATCCAACAAATGGTTTTGTTGTTGGCTGGAACTCGGAAGATCAGATAGGAGGGGATTTGATAAGAAGGACGGTGAAGAGAATGTAGTGGTAGAAGGGGATTTTCAAGCCATGGAATCCAACTAAGTAGGAGATTGAAATAGGGTTGGAAAAAAATTTCTCTAGTTCAAGAAGAAGGAAAATAGAAAACCTAAGTATACTTTGTGCCATTATTTGCATAGGTATGTGTTTACTAATCTTCATGAGGCATTTTTCCATTATTTTCCAAATTTGGTGCAGGAGTGGATATTGAGGATGAAGGAAAAACATATGACTAATCAAATAAGACCGATAGAGTGGAATACTGATAATATTGTGTGGATAGAAAGATTCAATAATAAATTCATGCGCTCAGTGGATTTCTAGTTATACAGTATTATTGTAGGATTTATTACTGGTTTCACAGTTGATACTACAAATTATTACACTACTGTAGAGTAGAATGTTTTGAAGGGACCAAGAAGAATGTAAATTAGATAAATTTACACTTTGATCAATATTTTATTGCATGATAAAGGAGTGATGACAATGAAGTGAGATAAATAAATCACTCTGCATGCATGGGGTAATTGGGGGAAGCACTAAAGAAGATTTGAGATATGGAGAGAGGACAAAAGAAAGAAGCAATGGACCCCATTATGATGGATGAGGAACAAACCAAGGAGATAATGGACAGAGCGGGAGTGACGCGTAGTGGAAGACCCTACCAATATAATATCAATAGGAAAAATAGGATAGTAGTTGAGTGAGAGGGCTTGAATAGTGATGAAGAAAAGGTATAGAATCTATATGAAACGAGGAATATTGAGGAAATCTTGCACGCTACATATGAGAGGAAAACTAGAGGTCAAGGGACCGGTGCAAAAGAAGGTTTTCCATTCCAGATATGAATTAGTGTGGAACCCACAACCCCATGTGTGACTAAGACATCTAAAGAAGAAGAACTATTTAGACAACCAACAATTAGTGGTAGAAGGATTTTAGTAGGATGAGGATCTAGTGGAAGTTTGTTGATGGGTGTAAATGACACACCGTCAACTGGAAGGTCAGATCCAGACTAGGGTTGTCTAATTAACCCAAGCCGTTTGGTATGAACTGACCCGACGGGTTTAATGGCTACGTTAGCAAACTAAGGTCCTAAAAATAATAAAAGAAACAAGTTAATCTAAAGATATGATTCTAACAATTTATATACTAATTACAAGTGTTCAAATATAAACGTGAATATACAAATGATTATAAACAATCTATATACATTTTGCAAGGTTTACTTGAAATCTTGTGAAATGAATGTTCGTAATAGTGTTTCTAACTAAGATAAAGAAAGAACATATNAATGCCACAGTAACAATTAAAAGATAATTAATGAAATCATTGTTTCATTAATAAATAATTAATAAAATAACACACACACTAACCTGTTGTTGATCAACAAAACTAAGTTTATCTCTCTCTATTGTTTGAACTCTTGTTTGTCCTACTTTTAAGGGAGACCTATAACAGAAAAATACTAGTAGTTCCAGAATAAATTCAAATAAGTGTATGATATTTGGAGTAAATTAATAACATCAGGAAGACAACTAATTAAAAATCATGTGATCTTAAGGTAATCAATATTTAAGAACGAAAGAAAACTCGATTTTGAGTATTGATATTATCCATCACTTAACATTAGAAATAAATTCAATAATAATCAAATGATCGATTGATAACACATACAAAATGGAATGACAGATTATGGACAACATAAAGAAAAGCATGATATAAAACATTATATGCAGAATACTCTAAAGCTAATTCAATACAAATAAAGTTTCATATTCAAAAATTATATGAGAAACAATATTAACATTGCACAATCTACAAAATCACAAAAGCCAAAGAGTAAATTGTTTTCTCATATAGTTTCAACAAAATATGTTCATCATATGGTCCAAGAAGAACTTTTGGGATAATAGATTCTTAAAGATTGAAAAAAATAATATATAAATGATAATGATTAACCATATATTGATAAAAAAAGACTAAAGCTAATTTTAATCAATGCATAACCAATTATTCAAAGAATATGAAGATATTATAATGAAAATAAAACCATTTTACTCACAGGACAAAAGCCATTAAGAAACCTAGAATTCCATATTCTTCTTTGAAAATACTCCTCCATTCTCCCAAAGATTCCAACCATTTGTTACTCCATTTGAAAAGAAGAAAATTTTACAAAATAAATAATATACAAAAGAGAAAGGATAAAATTCCTACTCTCAATTTCCTTGGATATCCCTGGCTCTGAACTTTCTCATATATTTATACAATGAATGAACAGTTTGGGCATCACTAATAATTTCCGCCACCTGAAATTTTCCTCGTAAAGAGACACAAGTATCTATCAAATCGTACATTTGTTTGGGAAAATTTATATGCAAAATCTAAATGGGTCCATTTGGGAAATGGGTTTTCAACCGTTTCTTCAAATTCCTCACGGTTTCACTGCAATCAGTGCCACAAAATCATGTCTCTATTCTTGACGCATTTCCAAATTTTATTTGTTGTTGCTCATAAATTTATTTGCAGCAATCCAATATTATTTTTGGATCAATCATCTTGAACGTATTTAGATAATAAAATCAAGCCATGATCAGATCCGTACCAAATAACTACTTGTGAAACAAAAAAAAACCTAAATTAATAACCTAAAAATTGTGAATAAAACAAAATCTAGAACAATAAAATAAAAAATGAATTTAAACTAAGTATAAGTTCAAAACAAACATTGTTTATAATTTCCTTTCAAATATGATCTTAAAATTCTAGAACTTCAAGTTAATGGAGAAGAGAAAAATATTAATTTTGGTTTTTTACAGAATCAAACAAATGATAGATAATTCTTCTGAAATGAGATGCAAAATGAAAAAAAAAAATTAATTAATTAATATCACCAAATGATTTTATGAAAATGAGAAACCAATCAAGATATTATTTGATGAAGTATTGAGCCCATTATTCAAAATAGTCAAACTTGCTAATGAGCAAAAGAAAAAACACATAATCATAACTTAAACGAAAGTAAACAGTTGACAAAAATTAACGGTTTTGTTGAAATTGAGATTTCTATGCTCGTTTCTAAATTTTGACATATACTCTTGTAATGAATGTCTCATATTATAGTGAATGTCTTAAGTTTGTCTCAAATCAAGCCAAGGTATGGAACTATTTGAAAAGGTTGATTCTGTAGCTCATTATAATTATCAAGATTATAATGGGGGCCCTTTAAATTTTGTAAAACTTTAGGGAGAGTTGTTGAGGCCCAACAAATGGTGACTTACTAGGTGAAGCAATTATCTATGATATGGTAAGATTTCATCTCAGGAAGAAAATAATAAGACTTGAAAATGATTTAAGCTCTCTAAAATAAATTCACACTGAGACCATATAGTATTAGGATAAGCTCAATGTCATAACCAAACAATAGAATTTTCTTTGCAAAGGATTATAACCTAAAATAATGTCTTAATCAAAGAGTCACGATGTTTATAAAATAACTTCAATACAGTTGACAAAGCCATTGCTTCCAACAGGCGTCTATAGCCTCGACAAGGATGTCATTTAACCCACTCAAATGCTTTAATCCCATCCAATAGTTGTATCCACATGATGTATACTTCCATAAAATTTAATTTAAAAATGTATACCTGCTACCTCTCGACCCGACATTACTTCGCTGCCAGCAAGCCTGTTCTATACCCCGACGAAGTTGTCTTGGTATCATGTGTGCATTTACCTACTTCTAGCAATCCTGTTCAATACCCCGATAGGTTTACACACACTTCCCACACTTTGTTGGAAATATTGTCATTGATGTCAACAGTCGAAGTGATGATTTGTAATGATGAAGTACATCAAATGAGACTGTCATTGATGTCAACAGTTGAAGTGATGATCTATTGTCAAATGACAGATGGCATTGCCGTCAACAATATATCAATCAACAATAAGATAGCAAATGCAGAGATTGATAAATGAAAGCTCAGGAGGAAGAGAGAACAGGCAGTCGAAAGATCAAAACTGTCTACAGGTATATTAGTCAACAGAAGATGTCAAAATGTGTGGAGATATAGATAGTGCAAGCTCATGAGGAGGAGTGAACAACAGAAGTGAATTGTATGAAGATCAAAGCTCATAAGTACAAAATTATGTCGTGTCTATTGTTGATCACGATAGGATCAATAATGATTCATTGATCAAAATCTCTGGAGGAAGAACAAATTGTAGAGATGTCATTGGGATCAGTGAAAAGACTGAACAATTGATCAATGCACATAAATGGTGAGAGGCTTCAACAGTCGTTCGATCAGATTGAGAAGCTCAACAACCATCTGATCAAGAAGTTGACCGTGAGCTTGATAATCATAAAAGGATCATGACCATTGAGTTCATAGAAACGTGGGTCGTTGATCCGACAAGAGTGGAATATCGGATATCGAGAAATCAAGAGTTGGAAGAAGGGAGGTACTCTAACCTCTGAAATACCGAAACGTGAAATTGCGATTAAATCTAGACCATTGGATCGAGGACTAATTTGAGTCGTCGATTGAACAAAAAATGAACGTGCGAAATCACGATTCGTGAAGTCATTCTCGACCGTCAAATCATCCAAAAAGATCACAGTCATTGATCGTTCCGGAAATATCACAGTCGTTGATTGTTCCGGAAATATCACAGTTGTTGATCATACCAAAAGGATCATAGTCGTTGATCGTTCTGAAAGCATTGGGACCGTCCGTTGTCGGATGGCACATGCTGAAGGGTCATCGTTTCACTGACTCGAAGAATGGAAAATTCAAATGTAAGTGTTGTGGGAACTCGCAATATGTGAGGTCGCGAAGAGATCCTAGCCGTCGGTTGGAAGGCGGGCACGTGGCACTAGATCAACGAATTCGGGGATTCATGATTCAAAGAAACAACGATGAGAGTTGTTTGAAATCTCGAAATGTGAAAATGTGAAACACTCAACCCTGGGTTATAACCCGTGGTCACGCGAAGGGGAGGTGCTAGTGTAGCTAAGCTCTATTTTGGCGATCGTGACATGGAGTGTAGAGACCCTTCATCACAAGAATTTTGAAATGCGAAATCGCGATAGAAATTGTGGGTCGTCGGATCTAGAAAACGTTGGAGGTTCGTTGGATTAAACCAAGGCAAAAAGACATAGCAGACCACGTCAGCTAAGGACATGTGGCATACTCAGACACTGACAAGTTCCAAGTTGATATGGAATTACAGGCATGTGTATATCACGTATATGAATGACATGTGGCAGCTAATACGATTGTGACACATCATCAAGTGACGTAAGCGTTTACATCACCCTCGAGAATCTCACTTCGGAGTTTTGCATTGTAAGAAAAAAATCTAGTGTCCGGAAGTCCTGAACTCTGAAACTCCTAAAGGGACACGTGTCAGGTGATTTATAGTCACCGGGATTTGAACTGTTGGAGGTCACAAAGATTCAAAGGCAAAATGCCAAAATCCCGACAGCCACACATCTCAACGCCTGATTACAACACAGTGGTTCAATTAAGGAAAGAAGGGATCAAATTAAGGTTTAAAGTGGACCATTGATCTCTTCCATGGAAGAGATGTGAACTGTATGATCGTATTGGCGATATCGCAACCGAGAGTTTTGTAAGGAGCAGTGTCTCGAAGTACCGAAGGTCTAAGTGTCGAAATCCTGTCAACCGTCTATCTAGATACATGATTAAATCATAGTCGTCGGATTCAACAATAAAAGGATGAGTGCAATATTAAATATGATCATTGATCTATCTCCGCAACTTTAAATGTGAGCCGTCCAATTGTACTGACGATATAATTTCGGGAGATTTGACATTTTGTGAGTCACGAAAACCCGATGGGAAAAACGCCAAAACTCCGTCAGTCGTTCATCCCATCAGAGAACAAATCGTGACCGTTTATTTAATAAAGCGCTCATTCTCTCGTCACGTCTAACGTGAGGTCACCACTGTCGGTCATATGGTCTAGATATTTTGAAGGAACATAATGTAAGTTTCTTATTTGGTAAAGCTCATGGTTCTGTGACGCACGGTTATATGAAATAGTTTAAAGGAAGTGCCTCCACGAAATTGGTCTCTGTGAACTAAAAGAGATTTGATATCGAGTATAAAGGATTAAATTGATCCATGACTGTGATCAATTTATGAAAAACCTTCATGGTATAATGAACTGATACACAGTCATGATTAAAAGAGAATAAATCATGAAAATATGAATAAAGAATAAAAAGGAAAATTGATATTAATTGAAGTTAAGATTATCATTTTTAAATGAAACGGTACAATGGTTCAAATAAAGGGACACATTGTTTTAAATTTCACACCCGTTTGAAGATTATATAAATGGGAAAAAGTGGTGAGAAGAAAGTGTCTCTGTGGTTCACATTAGAAAATCTAAAATAGGAGCAGAGTCCAACATGAAGAACTCTTCATTCTAAGGTGCCTATCAATATCTAATTGAAGATCAAGAACAGAAGAAGGCAAAGCAGTAGTTATGCAATCCAGAACTCGATAAAGAAGACCATACAAGCAGAGGTTGCAGCACACAAGTAGAAAGGACAACAATGGTTGCATGAGTCAAATTCCATGAAGAGAAGAAGAGATTGAATTTCATTATAAACTAAGGGTGGTTGGGTGGTGAAAGGGCAGGTTGGAGCCTACAGGGGATTTGGTGCTTCCTTGTCAGTTGTAGTTGACTAAACAGGGGGTCAAAGCCTCCTACTAGTTAGTGCTGGTGAACAGAAGGAGTTGGTGCTTC
Source organism: Picea sitchensis (assembly GCA_010110895.2). Lineage (NCBI taxonomy): Eukaryota > Viridiplantae > Streptophyta > Pinopsida > Pinales > Pinaceae > Picea > Picea sitchensis. The sequence goes on along the minus strand of SNQJ01S0030560.1, from coordinate 27,105 downwards.
CTTATCAGTTGTGGTTGACTAAACAGGCGGTCGAAGCATCCTACCAGTTGGTGCTGGTGAATGAGGGTGTGGGTACATCCTTCCAATTGTAGTTGGTAAATGGGGTGTGGTAACATGCTTTCATTTGTAGCTGAAGAAACTTGGGGAATGTCTCTCCATCAAGTTGTAGCTTGAAAACAATTTTGTAAAAGAACTTTTTATTAATGAGAAAAGAGTTGGTGGTTTTCCCTGTTGGGTTCCACGAT
>SNQJ01S0030560.1:0-18328 GCA_010110895.2 Picea sitchensis | reverse complement strand
CTTAGTATTGCTAGGTATTTCATCAGATGCTTTATCCCAACAATTTGAGGAGGATGGATCCCTCTGTGCCTTATCTTTACCCATTCCAGGTTGTCTTGAGGAATCCCATCAAGAATGGTTGGAAAATGACACTATCATTCAACTCATCTAAAGACCTTAGGAATATTCCAACCCTCATAAAGGGTATACATGACATAAAGATACATTTAGGTATAAAGGGTGCACTTTTCTAGTAAATAATTCTTCCTTAAAACAAAATGTCTTAAAGGAATTGCATCCATCACCTATAACCGATCACTCTGGATTTCATAAAACATATGAATGAACTAAGAGCTCATTCTTTTTGGGAGGCATGAAAATAGACATCTAGGATTATGTGGCAACCTGTTACACTTTCCAAAGAAACAAGAGTGAGACAATAAGTATTTTAGGGGCATTGCAACCACTACCAATCCCAACACATATATGGACTAACATCTCTATGGATTTTATAGTGGGACTTCCAAGGGCAGGAAAATAATTAGTGATCATGGTGGTAGTCAACTCTCTTTCAAAATATTATCATTTTTTATGCCTTACCACATCCATTTACCCCCTCCTTAGTTTCCAAAGTCTTTCTAGATCATATTTTTAAGTTACATGGCATGGTCACTTCCATTGTATTCGATCATGACCCTACCTTCACCAAACAAAAAATCAGGAGTTGTTTAAAATTCAGGGTATGCAATGGAACATGAGAATTACATATATCCCCCAAATATATGGTCAAACTAAAGTGGTAAATAAGTGCTTAGAAACCTAATTATGATGGTTTTCTTCCCAAAAACCACACCAACGGGCACAATGGATTCCCTTTGCAAAATGGTGGTACAATACATGTTATCATGGAGCTCCCGAAATGATCCCATATGAAATTTTCTATGGCCAAAAACCATTGTTATTCACTTCCTATTTACTAGGAACCTCCAAGTTTTAGGAAGTGGATAACACACTCCACAATAGAGAATCCATTCTCCGTACACTAAAGGGCAATTTGGTTATGGATCAAAATAGAATGAAGAAACAAGATTTCCCACATCATTGGTAGTGAGACCCATAGTGATGATAGGACTTACAGATAGTTGAAATTCCAACTCAATAAGGTTACCTTGATGCACCACCATCCTATTCAAGGAGGGAATGACAATTTGTGTTTCACATGTGCCCTCCTCACACATGATTTTTCAATGGATTATAAAACTGACAATGGCTCGTAGGAAAAGACGATTGTGAAGGTCATTGTTGACAAACTACACTTTTTAATGGACCCTCATCCTCATCCATATGCACTTGGATAGAAGAATAATGGTTAATTTTCACAAATCATACACACATGCACTATGTTATTTGCTTTTGGTCTTAAGTTTGTGGTTAAGGTCACTTGTGGTGTGACTGACATGGATTGTTGTGGTTTGTTTCTTGGTAAGACCTACTAGTATGATATGAAATATTCCTATGATTCATATAAAAATAACTACATGTTGTAGAAAGACATTAAAAAGTACCTAATAAGAAGCACACAAAAAAAAACTAATTTTATTAATCAAGAAACATCTTTGACATTAATTTTCTTAAGGCCTCAATCTCATGAAAGGAAAGCGAATATGAAAATTTATACACCACATGAAGATCTTAATCAAAATTTTCAAACCTGTTCAAATGTGTTCCAGGAACCTATAACACTTGGTCCACATAGAGAAATCAATCATGTGATCGATCTTCTTCTTGGGGTCTCTCCTCACACTACACCTTTATATCAAGCTTCAAAGATTCAAAGTAATGAAATTAAAAGGAAAATTCAAGATCTGTTGACTAAATTTTTCATTAAGCCTAACATATATCCCTGTGCATCACCAATATTTCTTGTACTTAAGAAAGATGGGACTTGGCATCTTTATATTGATTTTAGGGAATTAAATAAAATCACCATAAAAAATCAATACCCACTTCCTCGCATTGATGATTTACTCGATAAGCTTCAAGGTTCCTTATTCTTTACCAAAATTTATCTTAAAAGTGGATATCATCAGGTCAAGGTTCAAGTAGGACATACTTGGAAAACAAATTTTAAAACCAAAATGGAATTTTTGAATGGCTTGTGATGCCTTTTGGGCTCATCAATGCCCCAACTACCTTTATGAGATTAATGAATGATGTTTTTAGAGATTGTCTTGATAAATTTGTTCAATCTATTTAGTTGATATTATTTTTTTATGTCACACTTGGAAGGAACATATCCAACACTTGGAACAAATTCTCCGCCTACTTCAACAAAATAAACTCTATGATAATCTCCCTAAGTGTTTGCTTGTTCAAAATGAAATCTGTTATCTTGTTTTTATCATCAATGCACATGAATTGAGGTGGATCCTACTAAGGTGCAAGCTCTCTTCAATTGGCCTATTCCTTCTAGTTAGACAAACTTAAGTATTGTTTTTGGTCTTTCCAACTTCTATCGTAAATTCATATTTGGTTTCTCAGTAATTGCCTTGCATTTACAACAGTTGACAAAGAACAATGTTGTTTTCAAATGGACACAATATCATTCTCATGATTTAAATTTCTTGAAACAAAAGTTGTGTTTTCACCTGCACTTTCCTAATATCTCATAGCATTTTGAAATTGAGATTGATGTTGCACAATTTTCACTTGGAGTAGTTTTGATGCAAAATAGCCATCCAATGGCTTATCATTCAAAGACATTTTTAGAAACCAAACTAAAATACTCCACTTATGATAAAGGGTTGTATGCATTAGTTCAAGCTATCAACTATTGGAGACACTATAGGATGGGAAAATAAACTATTATGCATATTGATAACTTACCTTTCCAGTTTCTTCCATCTCCGCAAAAAATTGTAGAATCTCGGAATATGAAATGGGCATCTTGTATGCAACAACTTCATTTGGTTATCAAGTACAAAAAGGGAAACACAAATATGTTGGTTGATTGTTTGAGTTGACCTCCTTCCTTTCATGCCTTAACAGTTGTCACCACTTCACATATGGGATTTCAAACTTGGGTTACACAATATCTAGATGATCTAGATTTTGGGCACATTTATAAGAGTCTCCAACATCCAACCTCTTCAAACTTAGTTCCTTTACAATATTTCCATATTAAGGAAGGATTATTGTACAAGTTTGAAAAGTCATGTGTACCTCATGATCGTCACTCCTCTCTTATTAAAGATACACATTTTACTCTCTACAGTGGTGATTTTGGCAAGCAAAAGACTCTTCATCATCGTTAGTGCATCTTCTACTAGCCTCACATGATGTAGGATGTTCTTCATTTTTTGAGGCATTGTGCAATTTGTTGTCACTCCAAACCAACAAATTAGAAGCTTAGTTCGAGTTTCCCTTTACCCATTTCTTCACATCCCTAGGACATCATTTCCATGGATATTATTAGTGGATTTCCATGACAGTTCACTATCATGACTACATTTTTGTGATTGTTGATAGACTTAGTAAGATGGCTAAGTTTATTCCTTGTTTCAAAACTAGTTCTGCTAGTGACTTAGCCCATCTATTTTTTGACTTTGTTTGGTGATCCTTTAGTCTCCCCACCACTATTGTGTCTAATTGTGACTCATATTTTGTGGGCCATTTTTGGCATTCCCTTTGGAAAATATTAGAAACTTCTCTTAATTTTTCCATTTCCTTTCATGCACAAATTAACTTGTCAAACTGAAGTAGTTAACCATACCTTGGTGCAAATTCTTTGCATCTATCATCACACGTCTCTATCCAAGTGGGATTTGAGTCTTACCCACATTGAGTATGCATATAACTGAGTAGTTCACTCCTCCATAGGACACTCTCTCTTTGAGGTCTTTCTTGGTTTTTAGCCTTTCGATCCCTATATATTGCCCTTATCTTTTCCTTTTCAACTCCATGACATCATCGAAAAGATCAATATAAGGCACATACATTTGTTTAGCACTTGCAGTCTCTCCAAGACAAAGTCATCCAGATTATTTAGAAGACTCAAGAAAAGTAGAAACAATTCATGTACCAACATTGTGTTCCACACCATTTCCATGTTGGTGACAAAGTGTAGTTGCATTTGGAAAAATATTGATTTTGTGACAAAGAATATAGTAAGGTCAAACCCATTCAACATGGCCCATACTCAATCATCCAATAGGTGTCTAGGAATGCTTTCCACTTTGATATTCCAACTTACTTGGGAATTCATGATGTTTTTAATGTTGATCTTTTCAAACCATATCTAGAGTCAGCATTGGAAACAAATATCTTAGCCAATCATATGACATAGATTGTTCCCAATTTTTAGCCTCTGCTTGATGCAAATCAATTTTTCAACCAAAAGATTCACTAGAATCATTAGGGATACACCACTTCCTACATTTTTCCTAAACAAAGTTAGCTTCTGCATCAGGCTCATTGGATTTCTCAACACCAAATGCAACCACATTTTCCCTCTCTTGTAAAAGAATTAGAGGCCAATTCTTTTATTATTGGGAGGAATGATAGAGATTAACATATGTACTTAGTATATCACATTATTATTGTAGGAAATTATTACTATGGTTTGGTGCTACAAATCCTTTTGGTTTCCTATTCTCATGGAGTAGTTGAGATCATATCTCTAACTATATCTATTATTATGCTTCGTCACTATTTTTTACGTTCTTGTTGAGATTTTATCTCTTATATTGTTGAGTTAGTTCTATTGTTGTAAAGTTATATAACCCTAAGTTTTTTAACGAAAATGCAGTCAGATTTTATATTTTCACACCTTGTGTGTAGAACTATGCTCACGAGTGGGATTTCCAGCATCATATATGTAGCCTAAATATGCCACATGGAAACCAACCATGATTCTACAACAATTTCCTCATCTCCGGCCTCAGAGACAATGCTTCTTTTAAGGCAGGGCGGGGTATGTTAGGGTCCTACCCTAACCTCCCTACTTTATGCTACCTAGGAGTTAGTGAATTATTGTATGAAACCATTATCTTTGAATAAGGCCCATTAGATAGTAGTGGATAGTTATTTAATGTAAAAGGTTCCACTTTATAAGGCCCACTAGGTAGTTGGTACCCATTAGTGATGGGACCACAAGCAGGTAGGATTTTTTCTATTGAGAATCTATTTAAAGAGATAGGAGAACATGTAATGTTTGTCTTGTGTTTTCGTATTTGTAGCTTTACTCAATGAAATTCCATCCCACCTTAAGAGACAAGTGAACATTGTTTTCCTTCTTCTGATTATCATAATACAAGGGTATATTTTGCATACTTCATCTTGTTGTCTCTTGTATTTGGTTTCTTGCAATTATATTCTTTGTATCCCTAGTTGTGTTTCAAGATTAAGGGTTAAGGAACACTACAAATAATTACATCTTGACTCTATACTTCCTCGTTAAAATATCCATTGATGCAGGAGCATCGTAAGTAGTGAACCAAGCAAGTGTAAAGGCGAGAGACAGCTGGAAAAGCACCAGTGCACATTTTGAAGTGTTTCGAAGATTAATGAATGGACATTAATGTAATAGCTAAGGGAAGAATACTTACATTTATGTATAGGATATGTGAACATATCTGGAGCGATTTCTCTCATCTGTCGAATGTAATAGTCATTTAAGTTTGTTTAATGCAAGTAGGTAGATACGAATGTTAGATTAGACAGTTTAGAAGCGTAGGAGGGAAAACAGATGATAGAAACCCTCACCCTTGTATCATGATAATATTATTATTATTCAAAATTGATAAGTTGTAGAGTTGTAGCAGAGAGATGTAGAGAAGAACCCATGTACATGAATGCTTGAGTTAATATATGAAGCTTTGACTCAATTTTCATGGTGTTATGATGCTTACTGTTTACATTGGTTGAATGGTATGTTTATAGCCGTTTTGTTTTCTCTTCTATGCATTTATTTCAATGTTGTGTTGTGTGTATGATTCCATGTCGAATGTATGAAGTCTAAGAGAGGAGAAGAATGAGTTTCAATTGTTTCTCTCCCTGAGAATTCCTGCAAGGAGTGTAGTGAATGTCCGCAGGGTGTGCGTTGATGAAGGTCTGAGTTTTATCTCAGAAAGCTCGGGAGAGATATCGTTGTCCTCATATCAGCAAAAGTGCAAGTGAAGCACAGAGCCATGCAAGGTGTGCGCAGGCTGGTTGAAGCTTTAGAACTTATCAACTAAGCGGAAAGTTGAAGGACTACTATTGCAAAGAGTGCACAGGGTCGAAGACTCAAATAACCAGAGGTTATTTGAAATTTTGTTGCAAGGAGTGTGTGCAGGGATCCTTTTGGAAGATTGAGTTTAAAAGTGAAAGCTCAGGAGGGATTTAACCTTTGAAGTGATCAAAGGGAGAGGAAGGTCGAAATCGTCGCATAAAAATCATTGAGGAGTGAATCGGACGGTAAGAATTCTCCATGGAGAACTCGCAAAATCGCGAGGACCGTAGGATCCAGAGGAGCTATAAGGTGGTTAGGAGTTGGATGAACCCGCCACCCTGATATCAAGAGTCAAAGTGAACTGTTGATCATGGTCAGTTTGAGCCGTCAGATCACTTCAGGAATTCGAGGGTTCGTAAGTTTGGAGTGTAAGCCAAAATCCTTGGTCACTCTAACTTCTGAATCGCGAAAGGGATTATCAAGTGTGAAACCAAATGGCGAGAACACTTCATGGAGAAGAACCAAATACCCGAGAGCCATCGGATCTTGCAAAGAAGTAAGGGAGGGTTAAGGCGAGTACCTTTTCATCACCCATAAGCTCAGGAGAGATAGAGGTCATTGGATCTAATCCAATGAGAGTCGTCGGATCTTGTGCGAATTCGCATTTCGGGAATTCAGGGATTGGCGTGACAAGTTATTTTGGGGTCGAGAGTCGCAAACTCCCAGTTCGCGAAATCCCTAAAGAAAATATCTGAGCCATTATCTTGAGGGAGACTCACAGCCATTGATCTAGTAGAAGGCGCATTTTCGAATTTCGGGAATCATAGGGGAAAAGGAACGACTGTTGGTTGTTTGCTCGAGTCACAAAAACTAGAATTAGTGGGTAACATGTGGCATGTGCTCGTCACATTGGAAGAGTCAACCTTCGTTGACATTTCGTGTTTCGGCAATTGCAACAGTGGTGGCATTGCATTGAGAGCCTCCAACTCGCGAAGCCTGAAATCTTTCGTGGCTTAAACAAAGGGTTTAAATTAACTCTTGGTGTGGTTTCAGAAAAGATCTTGTGCTGATCTCGACCCGAGGGCAGGGGGTCTGTGCCATCCATGAGGGTGGTATGTGTAATAAACTGTCAAGGATGGCTTGGAGCGGTGAGGGTAGGATTTTCTTCTCTTTGGTTTATAGTCTTTGTAGGTTCTTTTGGAATGATGAAACAATTGGGTTTATAGTTTTAATATTGTTTTCTTTACCTCATAGGTTTGGTAGGGTGTTTTGGTTTGGATTTGGTTTATATTTCCAAGTAAATTGGGCTTCCTTTCTTAGCTCATAGTCTTGTGGTTTTCCCTCATTTTGAAATTTACATTGGTTGTGTCCATTTTGGAAGTCAATAGGGACCACCTATGGATTTGGGTTTTGGTCTTTTTTATGTGCAGAAGTCGTTTCAATATTTAGAATTAATTCCAATTACAAGGTTTGGGAAAGAACATAGGGCCATAAACTCTCATGTTCTTGTATCCCCTATGGAATCCCAGACCTTCTTAGAGTATAATGAAGGAGCACACACTAGATTGAGGATGTATAGGTGGGATTTACTCATTAAAACAATAGGATGACAAGTCAAATTGAATATCAAATAACTAGGAATGCATATTTATCAGAAGTTGTGGCTTGTCAAAGAAGATAAATAGATAAATTGGAAATAGATTTCAATATGAATTATGAATTAGTCTTGGGTCTTGATATGAGCTTGCAATCTCTGATCTTCATTCCCAAGTGTTATAATGGTTATGTTCAAGCAATGGTCAAGGATGAAGAAATAATGCAATGAGCGCAAGGAGACATGGAAAATGAAACTACATCCCTGAAGTACAACCTTCATGGGGACATCAAATATGATGCTCTTCATGGGGTTGTTTTCTTTTAAGACAGTGTCTTTAAACACATTGTAAGCTAGTTTTGTTACTAGCTCAGTTTATCAGGAATTATACTAGTAAGATTTAAAGTTATATTGTTATAGATGTAAGAACTTCTTAGATAGTAGGAAATCATTTTGAAACCCTGATCTTAAACTCTTTAAATTCTTCTTTGTATTAACTTGCTCTACAGTGTTGTGATCTCATTCTCTTTAAATTTTAGAAAAAATTGATGATAAAATTTATGTCAATATCTAAAAGTTTGGTAAAGCCTACGATGCTTTATTAATCTCCCAACTATAATTTAATCACAAAATGTTTCATAACAATCCCTCTCCAAATCCTTAAAATTTGAGATGAATAGCTTGGAGCAAGCAATATTGGAAGATTTGGAGCTTAAAATGTGTAACTTGCAACATGATTGTTTGAAGCTAAATGTTCCATTGAGTATAAACTCAACATTTCATATCATAAGGTTAGAAACTTAGAGAAGATTTTTTTCTTAATATTTTTTAAACGAAACTAAACTCTCTCTCTCTCTCTCTCTCTCTCTCTCTCTCTCTCTCTNNNNATATATATATATATATAAGTTGTGCTGAAGCAAACAAAACTCACACAAAGTATTAAAAAATGGCTCAAGGCATGTACATAATTCTAAATATAAGGTGGAAATTTTTTTAGCTCTCTCCAAATTTGTTTCATGTTCATATAGACTAATTACGTTTTTAACAAACTGGGCTAATAACATGATCCAGATTATTTTGAGTACGAAATGAGAGCGGAGATATAATAAAGAAATATACTAAGATATTGCAAGAGATCCAATAATATAAAAAATATATATCAGATATATATAACAAGATGCACAGATATACAGTAATACACAATTTCTATTAATGAACGAAATGTACAGAACTGTAAAATTACAGAGTGAAAGACTCGCTAGAATGGTGGCATTTTATCTCTGAGAAGAGATGTGATGGCTATGTTCATTCTCTAGAAGATGATTGTTACAATGAATCTCCAAAGGCCTTTTTAACATAAATAAAATCCAAAACCCTAACCTCGAAAGATGAAAATCCAAAAATTTTGTGGGCCCCGATGGGGGTAGTTGATACGTCAACTTCCCAGGGGCATAACTTTTTCATACGATCTCCATTTGGGGAGCTCAATACACCATTGAAAATTCATAGCTGAGAAGAACACATTCCAACTAGACCAAGCTATTGGATTAAAATTTGAGCTCGAAATTCCCAAAAAAAACGTTGTTTAGGGCCTCAAAACAGCCCCAAAAGTTTGGGACTCGAAAAACTGTAAAAACTACCAAAATGAAAAATTCTATTTTGAGACAGTGGAATAGGTGGGTGGCCACTGATATCCATATGGACCAATCCTCCCCCCTTAGGAAGCAATGGTACCCATTTCATCAAGTTCCCATGGGAGATGGGGGAGATTTTGTTGAATCTAAACCTTGGTGAGATGTTTGCCTTGTCGAAGAAGCTATCATGCTTAGCTTGTTGAAGGTTTTCACGAACTTGTTTTTGTAGGGGTTGGATCCATTCAAAAAATATAGCTACATGATCTACTTGAGTATGGGAGGACTATGTTGGTGAAGATGCAGCATGAAGAGTATGAGGGGTTCTGCTATAACCTTGCTTCATTGAGCAGTGTGGAGGCACCCTTGTAGGTGAAGCAAGAATGTTGTTGTGATCTTATACAATATTATTGATCTATTTCTTCTTGACAAAAAGATCTTGGGATGAGGCTGTAGTGGTTGTAGTGTCATTTTTTTCTCCTTTTGATCAGATTGTGAAGAGGATAAAATTTGTAGTATGCAAGATTACTTTGCGGCACTGTTTTGTTGGTACAGTAGTCGAAACTACCTCTTCTATCCTATAGGGATGAACCCCAGAGTAATAATGACTCTACAGGGTCGAGCCTCATAAAAAACATGATGCCTCCACATATATGGCTGGTTTAACAGAACATCACAAACTTCTAGTGGGGGAAAATCACACAATACCTCAACCTTCAAGGGCTTGATATCGTATGATAGGCGACACTGTTGGCTGACACGAAGATCTCATCCTTGGAAAAGAAATATGATGTTGTATGGTTGGGGGTGTGGTTTTATCAGCAAATCCAACTGCTTGGTGACATTTTTTGAGATGAGGTTCTTCTGGCTTCCGCTATCAACAATGAAATGCAGCGGGGTCCCCTTCACCCACATATGTGAATGGAAGAGGTTATCCCCCTCCTCATGATCCTCTGGTTCTTTTGGTTGGATTTGCTTGAATCAGAGTCTGATTTGGGGCTTGACTTTGTTTCTTTGAGCTCAGCCACCAATGAATTTTTCGAGCGACATTCATTGGTGTTGTGACAAGGGATTTTGTGGAAGTTGCACCACTTCTTAGTGTCCTTCTTCATTTTTCCATTACCCTTCTTTTCTTGTGGCTTGGACTGGTTGTCTTGACTTTTTTGTGAGTTAGGGATGCCTTTACCATACTTTGGTTGTTGCGCATTTGCAGACCCAAATTCCCGCTTGTTCCGTAGCTTAAATTTTTTCTCGATTTTGACAGCATATCTATAAGCGGTTCCTAGTGATGAGATGTCCAGAAACTCCATTTTGGTTTGGATGTTCTTGTGTAGAGCCCCGCGGTATTTCAGGACCAGATTCCACTCAAAGTCTTTGATACCCATCTTAGTGTGCAAGGTATGGAAGGTATTTGTGGAATCTGACACCGTTTGATCCTGCTTTTGATGTAGCATGGTCCATATCATTTATTGGTCATCATATTTTCCCACAGGGTAATATTTCTCCTTGACCACATCCATAAAAAAATACCAAGTGGGCTTAGCCCCAAATATTACAGAATCCTCAGTTGAAATTTTCTCCCAGTAAGTTTCCCACCAATGTTTGACATGGGGGAGAGCCTTAAGGATCGCAAAGGTAATCTTTTCTCTGTTAGGAAAATTGTGAACAGAGAAATAACCTTCTAGCAAATTTAACCATTTTTCAAAAGCATCTACATCGACTTGACCTTCAAATACATGAATATCAAAATTAACTTGTACCTTGAAAGGAGTGGTGCCTCCAAAGTGGTTTCTTTATGAAGACACATATGTTATTGACAAACGTCGAATGATTTGGGAAAAATTCTCCATCATTTCATCCCTCTCTCGCATGAGAGATTTATCCAACAACAGATTAATAGAATCTTCCACTCCATCGTTTATGTTTTCTTCCGCCATGGAGGGTTTCTTGGGCGTGTGAGAGCAATTTTCCTCAAGAGAGACAAGCTCGAGACCCAACTTCTATATTCAGACCTCGTCGGGGACATGCACTGAAAAACGACCAAGAGCAACATGCTTTGATACCACTGATCCAGATTATTTTGAGCACGAAATGAGAGAAAATATATAATAAATAAATATACCAATATATTGCAAGAGATCCAATAATATAACAATATATTTCATATATATATAACAAGAGGCACATATATACAGTAATACACAATTTCTATTAATGAGAAAAATGTACAAAACTATAAAATTACATAGTGAAAGACTCGTTAGAATGGTGGTAGTTTATCTCTGAGAAGAGATGTGACCACTATGCTCATTCTATAGAAGATGATTGTTACAATGAGGATCCAAATGCCTTTTTAACATAAAAAAAAATCCAAAACCCTAACCCCAGAAGATGAAAAGCCAAAAGGATTGCGGACCCCGATGGGAGTAGTTGATATGCCAACTTCTCGGGGGAATAAATTTTTCATACGATATCCATTTGGGGCACTCGATACACCATTGGAAAGGTCTATCCAAGAAGAAAACATTCTGACTATCCCAGATCAATGCTTCAAACTATCGCCTAGGCCCGAAATTCCCAAAAAATGTCGTTTACGGCCTCAAAACGACCCCGAAAGTTTGGGACTTGAAAAACTATAAAAACTGCAAAAATGGAAAACTCTATTTTGAGCTAGTGGAATAGGTGGGTGGCCACCAATATCAATCTTGATCATAAAAATATAAATTTAAAAAAAAAAATACTAATGAAAGGAATTAGAGTCCTGAATTTATGTAGCCATATTTTGTTGGAGAGGTCCTTCCTCAATGTCCATAGGTGTTGTGCCATGTTCTTCATTTTCATTGAATCTGTTTCCTTCATGAGGATAAGTTGTGCCATGATTTATTGAAACAAAGGATGAATTTTGTGAGTAATAAAAAGACTTCAAGTGATGTATTTCGAGCTCCATCCATCCATTGTGTCAATGAGACCAGGGAAAGTTCAAAATCCCCCAAGTTTGCTAAAAGTTGTTAGAGAGTAGAGAAATTGGCTTTAGGAATATCCTCAGGTCACTGGCGAATTTTTTTGAAGTCATTCCAATAAGGGCCCATCTCTCTCCACTGAAGAAAGAATCCAAAAATCCCCTAGGCCCCAAGGTAACAATTCTAGTAATAACGGGGAGAGGAAAAATTGCATAGAGAACAAAAACCACTTGGAAAAGGAAACAAGTAATACCATAACTAGAAGACAATTGCTAATATGCCAAGATAATCCTCGGAAGATCACTCAATAGGACTGACATCAAATAAATTCCTCCTTTTGAAGACATAGTCGGGGCCCTAAGAGCCAATGACCAAAAAAGATTTGAACCCTCCAAATGTCCATCTGTCGAGGAATAAAACTAATCCTTGTAAGCCAACAACCAACCATGGATAGAAACCCTCCCAAGAACCGAAGAAGAATGAGCCATAACCAGAGAAAACATGCCACATTAAAGACTAAAAAGACACATATCAAATTGAATTCCCACCCCTTTGACATAAATACTCAAGTGTGCGAGGATATTTACATAATAATCGATGGGACGAACCATCACCACCTGTCTGCATGAAAAAGAGGGGTTATTGACTATGGTATGGGAAAAAAAACTCTTGCCCATTTAAAGTTATAACACCTCAATCCAAACTTGTGACCAACTTTTCGCATTGATCTGTTAGGGCGTTGAGTTCCCTCTTGGCATGTAATATTTTGAAGTCAACAAGAATTTCAATGATAGATAGAGTGTGTGAGAAATAATTCCACTAAAAACATTTCTTTTAGACTACGTTTTCTTATTTATCACATGTACAACCATCATAGAGTCCCCAAATACCACAATTTTGGAGACATTTCTCTCTTTTTATATGCACACTTCTAAATCATATAAAGCATAAGCTTCAACAACATTGTTTGAGACCATCCCAAGTGTCCAAGTGTAAGATGCTATGATATTTCCTTTGGGATTAAGAAGACTCCCCCTGCACCTACCACCTCAGGGTTGTTTCGAGAGGCTCCATCATAGAAGAGAGAATGAACTTCTTGATTTTCCAACTACTCTTTGAATTCCACCATCAATTTCTCGAGAACCCACTTTGGGAGGGGAAATTTCCCATAGGTGAAAGAGTAGTGGAAAGTTTAAAATTATTTACCCAAAAAGCTTCATAGGGCTCCAAGAATTGGTCATGTTGATGCATACGAAGGTGCATATACTTAGCACATAGAAAACTAGCTTTGATTTCACATTGATGGAGAGGTATCAATCTTCTTGAAATATCATTTTGTTCCTTGGCAACCAAACTTTCCAATAACATATATTTTAGAAAGGAAATCTAGAGACGTTTAAAGCAAGGTTTGAGTTGAAAAATACCTGGTATATCTGTCTCCATTGGGAGAATAATTTTTTACGGATAATAGGCCAATTAACAAGGATTAAGAGGTCCCGAAGGGAAAAAATCCAGTTGGACTGAGCATAACTACAATGAACAAAAAGATGTTAAATGGATTCCTCATCTTGGTGGCATAAGGCACAACGAACCAACAATTCCCCTTTCTTTGAGGTTTTCAAATGTTAAGATTCTCCCATGAACAAGGAGAAAAATCAAGGAATTGATCTTTGGCATCCCATCAGAATGCCAAACCTTTCTCCACAAAGATGAGCAAGGATAAGAGTTATATCTTCCTCGCAGAAAATGGAACCCTTTTTTAATTGAGAAAAAGGAGACCCCTGGCTTCGAGAATCCTTTATAACCAGATTTTGTGGAGCACACCCATGCAACACGCAAACGAGGGTAGATAAGGGTCCCAAGGGGGAGGAAAATGCACATTACACACACACACACACACACACACACACACACACACACACACATATATATATATTCCTATATAAAAGTATTCTCAATTTTTTGAACATATTAGTTTAGAGATTCTAAAAAAAAAAACATATAAAATATATCTAAAATCAAATATAAATTAGATGGTTTCAATAATAATAATAGTAATAATCATTATCATAATCAATAGTAATATATTCTCAATTTCCTATTGGTTGGAGAAACATATAAAATATAGTGAACAACAAATATAAATTAGATAGTTTCAATAGCAATAATGATACTCATTATCATAATAATAAAAGTAACAAAAAAAATTGTTAGCAACATTTTTGGTATCGGAGCACAAAGGTACAGGGTCTGTGGGATTACTTGAAGCCTTAAAGCACAATACGGAGGAACCTTTTGATTTAATTGGCCAGTGGGGCGAAGTTTTGTTGTATTTCTTGAGATCCACCTATAAAAGTTGATCAATGGTCGTCGGGATTTTGGAACTGTCCCGAGTTGCCCGAGGGTTAATGCGAGAGACAACTCCAATAATTCAAGTCAATTAAGACCGTCCAATCAAATTGGGGCAATTGGCTTCCGGTCGTATCGAGAATCAATTTTCAAAGCTGAGCCTCCCGTTCGTTGCGGTTAAAATCATCGGTCAGTGAAATGACGAAAGCACCCTTTGGAGCGACCTGATTCTAGCAAGTCACTTCAAGAAAGCCTGTAAATGAGGGCAGATTCCTTTTAAATATCGAATTCCCCCTCATCCATTCATCCTAAGGAAGCGCATTGCAGATCAGTCCGTCGGCGTTTCGACATTCGGGGATTAAATTGGGGTGAGAGTTTCATGTTGTTCAACATCCGCGAAACCCAGTTGACTCAACTGCTAACCACCCGAAACTAGGGGCCAGCGACATCCACTAGGGCCGTGACATCCTGACATTTTCAGTTGTCATCTAAAGGGAATACGGCAGGTAAATTACATCTCGCCCGTTTTAGCCCTCGTGACTCCAAAGCGCCAAAAGTAGCTCCGTTATGTTCGATCGCGAGGTGCGGAGAGTCCTGAACTTGGGCCATGGTATCGTCAGGAGAGCTAAGATTCGTCAGATCTAGAGGGGCCAGCGTGGTGCCAGATTAATCCGTCTGACGCCATGTAGCTCATCGCTTGATTTCGATCGGCCGAGATCAGCCGCCCGCCGAGTCGTGAATGTCGAAAGCACCTTGGGAATAGGCATGAGGTCACAGTATGTGGTCACTTGGAGGAAGAATTTATGTAAAGAGGCGAGAAGGCACCAGGTTGGATTCTGAGAGGGATTCGTCCACGATCTCCGGGTGCCATCGAGATCCGACCTCATCTTGTTTTCCGCACAGGTAAATGATGGCAAAGAGAGATTGGTTGAAACCTCCCTTTCATTCATTAAGTGAGGGAACGGAGGGTCACGGCAAACCCGTCTGCTTGAAGAGGTCCCGTGTATTGATTTTTTCAAATAAACCATGCCAAAGTCCTCGACTTCGACAGAAGTCTGTACATACTATCCCAACCTATACTGTTTCACGCCTGGAGTAAATGATGGCAAGAGAGGGTGGTTGAAACCTCCTTTCATTCATTAAGTGAGGGAATGGAGGGTCTGGCAAGCCGTCTGCCCGAAGAAGTCCTGTATATCGATTTTTTCAAATAAACCATGCCAAAGTCCTCGACTCGACAGAGAAGTCTGTGCATGCTATCCCAACACTTAATGGCTCAGCTACTCTCCTTGCAGGAGCCATGCGTAGTTAAGATGGCGCTTAAAGAAAGATATCAGTACGATTTTGACTGAAGGGACACCAAGCTTTGGGAGACTGGACACGCCTCTGTGAGGTGGATCTTCCCGAGTATATAAACTCAGTCTTTGTATTTTTGTAAGTATCGATGGTTGAGAAAATCTCCCGATTGTAAGTTTTTGATGAAGCGCTGGTCACTCTGGTTAATGTATAAGGCATTTGAGACTTCTTACTTTATGGATGTCAGTTTCTTTTCCATCTCTTTGTATACTATGTTAGAACGACTCAGAATTGGAGGATCCAGTCGAGTTATGGCTGTTATAGGATGATGTAGGTTGGATCACTGTAATAGTCACATTGTCTCTAATCGGTTCTTGTGATGTTCTCAATGCTGAAATGACTTGGAATTGAAGGATTCAGTCTAGTCACCCCTCAGCTCCTTGAAGCTCTGGACCAAGAGGATCTTGACTTCCAAGTTTTTCATCCTCAAGCTTCTGAAGGCCTGTTGCCCGAGGCAGTCTTGCTCGCTCTTCTCACAAGTCTTCCTTCTTCCACCCTTTAATCATTTACTGACAGAAGTTGGATCAAGACCTCCCTTGCTTTCTACATACCAGGCCCAGTTTCCCAAGTTAAAGCTATATTTTCTTGAGTCTTTACCCATCTGATCACCCCATTAAACAAACCGTGACATAAAAACTGATGGGCGTCGGGCTCTGCTCCTGCAAGCAATCCAGGAGTGACTTCTGATGCTAACATTTCTGGCGCCGTTGTCGGGGACGAAGTTGAAAATTTTCCCTGGTTTTGAACGACAACAATCAATTGATTCTGAAGGTGCATCAGATATCAGAATTATCAAGATTTCTACTGTGCACCTGGAGACTCCATCATGACGACTCCACTGGGGAGAATCTTATCTATTAATTGTGGCTTTCAGAGGCAGACACACACGGTCTCATCCACAGCTACCTCTAGCTACACCTGAAACTGATCCGGAAGTGGTTCTCAGGAAAGGAAAGGCCTCTGAAGAAGAAGCTTCCATTGTCAAACCAGGTAATCCACCATCTCCTTCTGTAAGAACTCCTTTTTCTCCTCCTCAGTTTCTTAATAGACCTCTTTCAGAGGTTTCCCATTTCCTGAATTTTGGGAATGTTCCTGCTGAGTTTTCCCCTCCTGGTCTAGGATTGGAGGGAGAAATCCTTGTCACTCCCCTCTCCTCTGAAGCTAGACCTTGGCATAGACCTAGGACTACAGAAGATTTCCCCACTCCTACACAAAGAAAAACACATGCTGACTTGAGCTCGTTATCTATCTCCTTAAATCCTCTCTTGTTTCCCACTCCACTTTGAGACTCATTCCCAGTAGCCCCTTCGCGAACTCATTCCCCTCCAAGATCTCCTCCACCTTATATTCCTATGGCTGGTGCTAATCTCCCTATTAATACAATGGACGCCATAGTTTCTGCCAGATATGATCCCTTAATCCTACCCCATCCTATGAATCCTCTCCCTGCTGGAGACTACTTGAAGTATATGCCCAAGTTCACTGGGGAAGGAGACATAACTGTCGAAGAGCACCTGGATTCTTTCTACAGTTATGTAGATAACCTCAACATTGAGAGTGAATATGTCTGGATTAGAGTCTTCATCCAGAGCCTGGATGGCGAGGTGAGGAAATGGTTTAGAGGATTGGCTCCAGGATCTATTGCTGGGATTGAAGCTCTGGATAATGCTTTCCTGAGGCAATGGGGTGATAGGAAAGATTTCATGTATTACATGACAGAGTTCGGGTCTTTGAAGAAAATGGAAGGAGAGTCCGTCTCCGACTTCTCCAAAATATTCAATAAGATGTATAACAAGATCCCCGCCGAAATAAAGCCTTCAGAAGCCTCGGCCAATATTTCTTATGCCGGTGCGTTTGACCCCGATTTCTGTCTATTACTAAGAGAAAGAAGAGCCACCTCCTTAGCTCAAATGCAATATGCGGCCATAGAAGTGGAATCCAATGTATTAGCAGCTGATAGATTGAGGAACAAGGTCGACGCAGACATAAGAAAGGGAAGATCTAAAGCCTCAACTTCTGGCCCATCGGTGCCTCACCCGCATGTGGACGAACTAACCAGGATGGTGAAGTCTCTGTCCGCAGAGATGGAGAAAATGAAAGTGGAAGGGAGGAAATCATACAAGGGTCCTCAGAACGCTGAAAACAAAGGAGGTTTCAGGAAGCCAAACAATTTTACTCCCCCGACTATGCAGAGAGAAAGGGGAAGAGACAGAGACGACCTGAAAATTCAGGCCCCTTTTCAAAATAATTT
>SNQJ01S0030559.1:70922-92224 GCA_010110895.2 Picea sitchensis | reverse complement strand
GTCTTTCACTCTGTATTTTTACAGTCTCTGTACATTTCTTTCATTAATAGAAATCGTGTATTACTGTATATCTGTATTTATGGTTGCATCTCTGATACATTTCTGTTATATTATTGAATATCTGCGATATCTCTGTGCATTTCTTTATTATATCTCCGCTCTCAATTCGTGCCGAAAATAATCCGGATCAATAGGCGACTTAACAGAACCAGAGGTATGCATGCCTAACCAGGGCTTACAGCAATATGCCCAATTACATGTAACCAAAAATACAACTCCAAAAGAAAATGTTCACATGGTAACTTTACCATTACCTTTACTATGATTGCTGCCATTTACCAGCACTTTTGTCTCTAGTTGCTTGACCGTAGAGCTGTCACAAAAAGATCTGCAATTTGTTAAGCACCTTTCCTCCATGCGAATAGATCTAGGCATGCTTCCATAACCACAAATCTACTCCCCGCATAGACAACCCGAGCCTTCAGCTCCACTCTCTCTTTCAACCGGCATGGCCTCTTCCTTCAAGAGCGCATCTTCAAATCAGAAAGTGATACCATTGGATTAGATCATTTACCCACAGAGATCATAAACACACAGCAGAAAATCAGAGATAAAACATACACAGACAGCATGATTTATGTGGTAAAACCCTCCACCTCATGAGGGAAACATCCACGGGACAATGGCAATGGGATCTTTATTGCTCAACAAGAGATTACAACCAGCAGCCCTGGAGAAGGCTTGAAGCCCGGCTCACTATCTGCCTCAAAGGCATACGTATTTAAACAACTTCTCATTCAGTTATACAAAACTGAATACAATAACTACTGCCCCTATTTTAGTTGAGTTGTTAAAACAAGAAACACTAAATCTGCCACAAAACGTGGTTAGGAAAAACCGCCTTATCCCAGATTCGTTGTCACCTTCCAACATTCCTGAGTATTTCCCTGTGGTAGCTGGTTAAAAAGAGGAGGGAAGAGAAAGCCTCTTGTTAGGTTGGATGGAATTCCCATACTGTGTAGAACAGGAGTATATTAATGTGGAACAAAATCCCACTTGTATCTGGGCAGATGGGATAGTGTTTGCAGCTAATCAGATTGTAAGAGTGATAAATGGGGATGCCCCATGGCAACACTTCTCAAATTAATGGCATAAAATGGTCTTCGGGCTTCCCAATTTGATTGTTGAAGCTACATTGTTCAAGTAGGTAGCTTTATGTTACTCAGGAGACTCTGGAAATACCAGTAAGCAATGTTCAGGGAACTTAATGAGTTTGAAGGGACATGGATCAAGCAACCAGATCTATTTGGAGCTTTTCAACACCAAGAAGTCAGGTGAGCCTCCTTTCAGTTGTGCACGGAAAAGGCTATGAGAAGTTTTCATGTGTGTGGGGATTTATTGGAAAGAAATTCACGGGATTGGTAGGACCAGAGGTCAATAACCGAACTCAACACTTCCCTGCGATTAAAAAATTGCTTCTGTGGAGTTATGCAAACAATCCTAGACTTCAATTGGTCTCTTATAAAGGAGCATTTCCCAGCATTGGTGTTCAACTTGAAAGCACGGAGAGATTATTTGGATAATTACTATATACTTTATGCTCTGGAAAGGGGAAGATAGAGGTTGGGACCTAGAAGGTTTAGTGTGGTCAAATCCTAAAAACTGTATTGACGAACCAAAACTGAAAATCCTCAATTTAGAGGTCAATGAAGTGGAACTCTGGCATTTCATACCTCAAGGACGATTTTCCTAGAGGATCTTATTGCATTCTACAATTCAATGGCTTTTCAACAGTGGTTTGTTTTAGTCTAACAGAGTCCATATGCAAATTTATGCCCCTGACAAGGTAATGGTTTAATTATTCCCTGCAGGTCCATGTCGCAGCCACATCAGAAAACCATGATCCACCAATAGAAATTAGTAACATAAGGAAATCTACTAGAATTTTTTAGAAACGTCATGGAGATTTCAAAAGGGTTCTGAAACCCTAAACCTAACCCTAATTCTAGTAATCAAAACTTTAGCAAAAGAAGGAAATAGTTCACTTTCTTTAGTCACCATTGTTGTTCAATTGTAGGTGTAGTGAGTGTGGAAGAGATACTAAAAAGACAGAGCGAGAGAATCAATCTGTAGAGGACTAGATCATACTGTAGCAGACCATTGCATTGTAATTTGTATTGCAATCTCCATTATATACAAAAGGCACAATATTTCATTTCTTGATGGGTTTTCCCACATCAAGTTTCCCAAAGTAAATTTTGCCTTCCACGTGTGTCTTTGGCATTTGCTATTGTGATCTTGTTTTTATGTCACAATAGTGAAAATATCAGTTTGGTATTTTTTATTTCTTGCTCAATCACTATAAATACCAAAAAAATAGTCACCAGGAGCATAAGCTTACTGTAATAGTTGTAATTTTTTAGATTTGCTTTGGCAAACCGACCATTAGAACATACACAGCAGTTTACTAATCACAATCTGTTCAAAAGATGCAACTAGATCCAAAGGCCTACTTCGAAGATTGGAAATGAAACAATAATAAACTATGTTTCAACTATGATACGAAGTTGTAAAAGAAGATTAGACCAAGTTCTATTATTGAGGGTAGACTCCATAGATGATGGGATGATGGGAACTGCAAGACACTGAGGATAGGTGGGTAAAAAGATGTCAGTATATTTGTAAAACTAAAGTTTCTTTTAAATATCGTGTACTAGGATGGATGACAATCAACCAGAGTCTGATTGTTAAACCCAGGTTGTGTAGCTTGGCATGCTTAGATGGACTTTGTTTGCCAGAAGAAAGAAACACTGAAACACGCCTTCTAGAATCTGGAGTTTCAGTTTGGCTCACTTACACTAGATTGGATCGCAGCAGAGTATTTATGCTATTTGTAGACTCACTCCAGTGGAAAGGAGCAATTCTGGCATCAACTAGAAGATCAGACTCCATGTCCAGAAAAATTGGATTACCATCCACCTCACAGGCCTCTAATTCTTATGGAACAGGGGATGCATGATAATTTTGAATGGAGGTTGTTACAAGGTCAATCTAGGGAAAGTGTTAGCTTTCAACGCTGATTTAACAACACGCATCACATCTGAAGTAGAATTCTTCAGCACAACCATTGATTCTCTAAAGGTTGGAGCTAATGTTGACATGTTGACCTTTTTTGGTTATGTTGAACAAGACATTATGGACAGCACTTGGTTCCTGATGAAACTTTTGATCTAAATCTCATATTTCTCAATGTAATATGAGAAGCATCTTGAAAAGAAAAAGGGTCATTGCATTTATTTGTAAACAAAGGATCTGGCAATAGGAACTCATTTTCAATTTGTGTTATTGGTTAGATATGTCTTGGTCTTGGTTTGATGCTTCGACTTTTGAGAAAAGTAAATGGGATTTGTTGTTTTTGAACCAATTGCTTGCATGGATATTTGATTTTATTCCCTGTTAATTAGTAATCTTTCTCTTTGTTTTTTCGTTGTTTGAGGCCTCTCATTTCCACTCTCTCTTCATTATTCAACATGAAAAAGTATCCCAAATACTCATCTGATGGTCTTTGCATTTTCTTGTTAGTCACTTCCCAGGCTAGAAATGCCTTTTACTATTTAGAAAGTTTGAATATCTTAATTAATCCACTAAGTACAAAATCTATATTATAGTTAATTTTCTATTACAAATCAATTACTATATGGCCTTTGTAGAAATGGTATGCCGATATAAGTACAAGTTCTTATTTGGAAGCAAAGGAAATCACATAGCATGGTATTGCCCTGCTTAATGTTTTGGAATATATATGGCATATACGTGAAGCTTCTTTTCCCCTCAACTGCGTTAGAATTCTGAATAGCAGCTTCCTATATTTTGTCTTATTATGCTGCCAAGCACCCATGACCTTTTAATGACCATCTTGTAGTTTGCATATACTGTTCTGGGCCAAATGTACTGGTATGTCAAGTGTCGAAGAAGTGAGGGAACTTGAGAAGATACCGCAAATTTTTTTAGGGGAGCTTGTATTCATCAAAGATGATTTTTCTGCAAAATAGGATGCTACAATGTGCACAACTAAATATAATAAATCTGAAACATCTTTATTGTACATATGATAAGCCTTTAGTATCAGCTGGAACAGTGCTTTCTCTTTTGGAATTCATGACCTTCAAGAAATACTCATTATGTCCTTGCAGATCTTGTTTAAGGGAGGTAAATTATGCCCGGCAAGAATAATCTTATAGCTAGGTCGCTTCTTATCAAGTGTCAATATATCTTTTATTTTCTGGCATAATCTCGGTAATGAAGGCAACATCTTTTCTCCATTGTGGATTATCTGCACATTTTGTTTATGTAACATTGATGAAGATTGCCCAATGCCAACTTTGGATGACGCTGGAGATGTGTAGAACGCTAAAATATTACATCTCAATAATATCTTCATTCACGGAGCTCCTTGTTTTAAAATGTTCATTTTTCTGTCTTTTCAATGCATTCTGTAGTACTCTAGACCGTTTCATATTCAAAACTGTTTCTTATAATTATGCCAGTAAGTTTTATATTCTACTGTTGCAACGTTTCATCCTCTTTTGATGCAAAGACATGTTTTCGTTACATATTTTTGGAGTTCCAGGAGTACACTTCTGCATTTTGATTCCATAGTGAGAACTTGGGTGGCTGATAACAGGCGCAGAGGTACGTTTCAGCCCCAGCTTCACCAGCTCAAGATCAACACTTCCTCTGTTTTTTCTTCTTCAAGGAGTTGATGCTTCACTTGATCATTTTAGCTCACATGTAAATCCTCTTTGCTTAGTCTCCCAAAGCCATGCAACTTATAATTTAGCAATAGGAGAGGCACTTGGGCAACGTATAGCAATTGCAAGTTGTTAGAGGAGAATACGAAATGAATCTTGGAAGACCGTTGAGTAAGGGAACCGCTGTTTCAACAGTCACATAGTACTTTCAGGACTCAACAAAACTAGAAGAAACTGAATTCAAGAACTGGTATATGAAAAAGGCGGGGATGTGGGCTACAGTTAAATAGATTGTTCCCTGCAAGTTTTGATTTTGCACCAACAATATCTTTTAAATGCCAGTTTGTCAACAAAGAACAACTCAGGGACACATCTCACGATGTTGCCAAGGCAATTATCACATATTAATTTTGGCACATCCCACCACAGTTTTACTCTCACCATTTAACGCAGTCACAAGCTTAGGTACCCCTAGGCCTTCTGAATCCAAAAATGCCATAAATAACACCCTTTGAATCTACATGTGTAACATAAATCACAAGATGTATTTCTGAGATACGATTAATACTCTCATCTCACATAAAAGAGATAAAAGGACTCTTCAGCATCTTTGTCGGATATTTAGGAACAACAAAACCAAATGAATTTACTGCGACATGCATGAGTACTCTACATTTTTGGGTATATTTAGCATGTTTAGAGACATGGCAAGCGAACAGATTCATATGTTCTGAAAATGATTTTGTTTTTGACTCATATGTTCTGAGATTCACATGGCAAAGCAGAAAAATGTTTTGTTTAGGAAGTTAGTAAATCGACATGTATACCTGACAACAAACATTAAATCCATTCAAAAATCAGATTTAGCGACAAACATGGTCCATTCAAAGCTGATCTTGACTATAATAATTTCCATTAGGGTGCATATGGAGGTTTCGTAATCTCCATTAAGGTGAATATTAAGGGTGGACTACATGTTAATTTCATACACTAATCAGCAACTACTTCCACTGGCCCCGAACACCAGCCAAGACAGCATTGAGCAAGAACGCAGAAGAGTACACCAGAGTTCCCCTGTCAATCCATCTGGCAGAAGAGCCCATCAGCTTTTGAGGTTCTGTACCCATCCTCACCCTTGACGCAGGTATGTGACCATATTCTGGCGAATACTCGCCGAGCAGGTAACTGCCAGTTCCCCACTTCACCCAAACCAGGCCTTGCAAAGCAGTATATACCCATTTCCCAAAAGCCTTTATGCCCAAAGCTCCTGCCAATGCACTGCCTGATGCAATGGACGCTGTCTCCAAAACTATCACTGCCCTAAGCATCAGCCTCTTTCTCCTACTAATTTTCTTGGAAAACAATTCCAAACAGTCCATGCCCAAACCAACACAAATGACTGCTATTATCACAGCAACTCTAGGTTTAGAGGGTGGCATGGATTGTATTTCATACCATTTGCCAGTGCCTCCAAATGCAACAAGCACAGCCCATATAACAGAGCAAATCAAATTGACACAACCCACTATAAAAGATAAAGTTCGAAATCCTAGAAGAGTACCTCTAAAGCTCAGCACTTGGCAAACACTGGTGTTGGTATTATTGGCATCCAGGTCCACAAACACTTGAGCGTCAGTTAAAAACGCATTGGCAGCAAACCCATTTCCTTTGCTGTCCAAAACATAACGTCTTATTGCCCTTCTGGCTACCAGAGAGCTGGAGAAGCCATCCACTTTGAACAACCCAGTTAGTACAAGGTTGATTAATACTTCTATGAACCTTGGCACTATTAAGGAGGCAGTTGTGTATGATACTTTTTCTGCCCTGCCATCTACACTCCCAGCCAAGTAGCTTTCCAGGGCATCCGAAGCCATGACTTCGGTTCCTCTCTCTTCCTGATCTTTAGACTTGAAAGATCTCGCCAGAAGCTCTGTCCAGTCTTCACGCAATGGAATGCAGATGCAAATAGGTTTTTCTTGAATGGCTGTCGTCAATTCAAAATCAAGTGCTTCAGAGACTACAGCGAATTCAACATCGAAATCACCCTCTTTCAATCTCGCCCCATTCTCAGTCTCCTCCATATGAAACAGGTCCCGGTTGCACCCATGGCAGGCTTTTCTCAAGCACGGCCGAGATGGCAATAAGCACAAGGTATTAGACAGTTTTTTTACTGTTCTAGGCATCTTACGAGCAAGCTCAATTGTGATCTCTTCTATTGTCCAGAATACAATGCACTTGCAGTTGCAGTCACACAGCTCTACAGTGACTGATGCAGATTCTAATGCAGATTGGGCTGACGCAGATTTTAAAAGAAGGCATTTCAGTAGGATGGAGTTCACATCATGTGTATTGTAGATATATTTCATAAATTGCTTGATGGAAGAATTCGATACCTGGCTTGACAGCATTACAACAGAGGCATCTCGATATTCCTTCTTCCTGCGCCCCAAATTGTGTATGTCCTCTGGTTTTCGAACTCTGAGAGTGGTCAGCCCAAACCCATTTATTTCCTTCAGGTCATCTGTTACTGTGGCTATTACATCCCTGGCACCCATCTCCAAATAAAGCCTTCCTCTTAACATACTTGTAATAAAAAGTGCCATATTGCCTAAGCAAGTGATTCCTACAGCAGGGAAATTAACCCATCCTGTCACTGTTTCACTTAATTCCAGCTGTGCCATAGCCATACCAAATAACCATCCTAGCAAAACAATGAACTTGATACTTAACAACTGCATCTGCATCATGATCATGTATCCCTTTCCCTGCAAATCTTTGAACACACCCATTCCAAAATACTGTACGAGAAGAAGTTTTCACTAGATAAGCTCTTACTCTTCGGGTCACTCAATTGATATTGTGTTTACAAACTTCCAGTAAAGCTACATCGGATAAACTTCCCAAACTTAGATAAATAAACTTTGATAACAAAATAAACTCCCAACTTGTGATAAACAAAAAAAACTGTTGAATCCTGCACTCAATCCATTCTGTGTTTGGAAACTTGTTAGCAAAGTCGGACGACATAGTTGGCCCCCACAATAAAGTTTATGATGGCCCTCAACAAAGCCTTCCTACTAACAACTAATTCTTCCACCAAATTCATATTGTACTGCAAACTTTTATGGAAAAATTGGTCAAATGATATGGATGGCTTTCACAATGAAGTTTATGGTTAGCCTGGCATTTCTGGTATCACATTTCATTGTTATCTCAATTTTGCTTTTACAAAATTTTAGAAGTTAGTAAGAATTTTAGATGAGTAAATTTTATTATGTTTTTAATTTTTTTTAATGATAGAATAATGTTTTTAAAAGATTTGTGCAATTTTTAATTCATATTGTTATTCCGATTAATTTTAAAAAAAAATGCCATCAATTTAAAAATTTAAATGTACAATCAAATTAAAAAAAATTATTGAAAATTATATATTTTTAATATTTTATAATTTCAAATTAAAATTAAAATTATATATTTATATCATTATAAAAGTGCCAAAAGTTTATCAATTTAAATGAATAAAATGTTGGATAAAAAAAACTTGAAATTATAAAGAGAATATGATTTACATATTAAAAGGTCTAATACCAATTAAATGAATGTAAGGGTAAGAGCACTATTGGTAAATCTT
Source organism: Picea sitchensis (assembly GCA_010110895.2). Lineage (NCBI taxonomy): Eukaryota > Viridiplantae > Streptophyta > Pinopsida > Pinales > Pinaceae > Picea > Picea sitchensis. The sequence continues at coordinate 83,842 of SNQJ01S0030559.1, read as the reverse complement.
TTTTAAGTTGAATGTAAGGGTGAGAGCATTATTGGTAAATTTTTTTAAGTTATTAAAATTTGGTGAGAGAAAAAGTTAGAATTTTCAAGATTTTCAATCTATTTATTTTTTGATGATTTAGATTGATTTAAAATTAAGTAAAATTTCTAAAACATTTTGTACATAGAATTTGGATCATAATAAAATTTTATAAAATACTAGCTATGGAATCACTTAGACATATACCATTCATATTCATATCATATATTGCATTTATATTAGTGGTCATTCATTATAGATTGCTTTCATGTTATCTCCAAAAAAAATTTAATTTGTCTTCTTTAAATTGAAAAACTAAATATTAATAATAATGTTTATTGAAATTGTATAATAAAACCAACCATAATATCATAAAAATTTACTTTAACATAAAAAAATAAATAAAATTAATTATGATATTTCTTGGAATTGTATAATAAAACCAACCATAAAGAAAGGCATATCATAAAAGTTTGCTCTCACATATAAATTAAATGAAATTCATTAATTGCTTCAACCATAAAGAAAGACATTTCATAAAAGTTTGCTCCCACATATAAATGAAATGAAATTCACTAATTGCTCCTATGAAACTGTAATGTGGGTCCAACCATTCACTTTATTGTGAGGCCAATCATATCATATGTCAACTTTAACATAAAAGCTAGGAAGTTGTAATGTGGGTCCAACCATTCACTTTATTGTGAGGACAATCATATCATATGTCAACTTTAACATAAAAGTTTGCATGTACATTATGAATTGAGGGGAAGAATTTGATGTTTTTTTGTGGTCCCACATAAATTTTATTGTTGAAGTGAACATTATCACATCTCCAATTTTACTTTAAAAAGTTTTTATATGAGTGATGGGAGATTCCAAGATGATTATTGACTAGTTAAATTATCTTTGTGTCATAAAGAACATTATTCACACCCACTGATATGACAGGATTAGACTTCTAGCAAAGACTTTTACTGAGATTGAATTTCGACATATCTATCGGGAATTGAACACTGTTGCGGACAAACTCTCAAAGGAGGCTCTGGGGTGGAAGGAAGAACTCATGGATCAAAGTATTGAAAGATGGAAAATTAATTTCCCACAGATTTTGTTACAGCTCTTAAATTTGTGGTTTTGAGAAAAACCAGTGAAAATACATGCTTCTTGATAGCTGACGAGTATTTTACCGGTTGACTATATACATGCTTCTCATCGAACTATGTTAAGTAAACTAAACGTCATAGGTTTTGACATGACACACTTTCCATCTTTTGAAACGGAAGTATAGTAGTGATGTAATATTAGTTTTGATTTCTTATAATAACAAAGTAATGTTTTTTTTCGTGTGAAAAAAAAAAAAAAAATCCAAAATATTATTGAGTAGACAAAGCCAATGTTATTATCTTGTAAAACTTGAATGTGTGTCCATTACAAACTTGGTTATGGAAGAATTTGATGTTTAGTTATGGTCCAACATAAATTTAATGGGAAAAACAACTTTATCACATCTCTAATTTTACTTTAAAAAGTTTTTATTCACAATATTATTGAGTAGACAAAGCCATTGTTATTCTACAAACTTGGTTATGGAGGAATTTGATGTTTAGTTGTGGTCCAACATAAATTTTATGGGGAGAACAACTTTATCACATATCTAATTTTACTTTAAAAAGTTTTTATTCACAATATTATTGAGTAGACAAAGCCATTGTTATTCTACCGTAAAACTTGAAAGTCAATCCATCAATAACTTAGTTACGGAATCATAGTAAAAAAAAATATTATTTTGTTTATGTGAAAAAGTTTGACAAAAATAATTAACATATAATTTATTAGGAGAACCGACATCATAGGAATAAGGATAATAGTTCATAAGAATAAGGATAATAGTGTTAAAAATATTTAAATTAGGTAAAACTTTCATGATGTATCTTTTTGTTTTCATATATATATATATATAACAAAATAGTGAATTGTTTTTAAATACAAAAATTTCATGAAAACTTTTTAAGTGATTCCTCACTTTCCAAGTGTTTTTCATGTTGACTTTTCAAGTTTTTTTCATATTCATCTTGACAAAAATGTTTATAAATCATTATAAAGCACATACTAAATTGTACATATTCATCTTGACAATACATAAAAGTTTATTAAATCATTATAAAGCACATACTAATTGTACAATATGGCAATGCACAGATAACTATAGAATAAGCACTAGCTATTTCTAACACTCTAAGTATGTGAAAAACCTTATCTACCAATATGTTTCAACTAAACCTCATGAAGACAAGTGAACCAAAAGGCCTTATTGTCATTTCACCATGGGACCAAACGAGTAATGATCTCATAATCATAATTGTGACTCTAAACGGGAAGATATGGAAGGCTTGAGTTTGTGTTGCAAATTCGGAAACCTGAGTAAGACTAGTTTTCAGGAGTTTGGTGATTTGGGGCCATAGTGAGTACTTGTTATTAATATTTCATTTCATATGGTTTCAATTAGCCTCTCATGGCATCTCCATCTCATACTTGTCAAGAACTACTCCAAAAGAAACATACACTACAATAGTGATGGTCATTGAATTAGCTCACTCATAGCACATGAAGAACAAGATCATCCAAAGTTACATGTCTCGAGATATAGATCTCCTCACCAACATGTGTACTTCTTTTCTTCAACAAGAGTTATACCATCATGCCTCACCGAATGTACAAAGACACCCTATACAACCAACAATTCAACGCTCATGTATGCCCTCGAGTTTTACAACAATATCCCCTTTATATCATGCAACGACACTTCATAGTTACTCCAAACATGGAGTTACATAGGGACAAGAAACACATGTCGTCACAAATTTTCACGCTTGTAATTCCTCTCAAGACTAGCTCCATGTAAGCTACCTTGTGCAACATGAGGCATCCAATGAGTTTTCCATATACATCCTTGCAAATCCATGTCTTTGTTATTACATGATTGCATTCTTGTAAGTTGTCCTCAACAATCTCCATCTTTAGCAAGTACATAAGTATTTCTATCTAAATAACTTGGCATGCTATTGTACTGGGGAAAATGACTCTTGGCCTAATCCAGATTATATTGAGAACAAAATGAAAAATGCACAGAAATATAGCAGAGAGTACGACAATACAGTGAAACACAACTTCTATTAATCAATAAAATAGTAGAATATTGTAGAACACAAACTAGCTAGAATGGTGGTAGCTTATCTCTGAAGATAAAGAGATGTCAGCTACACTCATTGGAAAAAATATAATACAAAGGGCCACACGAATGACCTTTTAACATAAAGCAAGAACGATAAAGGTCCAAAACCCTAACCCTAAGAAGTGAAGCGCCAAAAATTTTGTGGTCCCCGAGGTGGTTAGTTGATGCGTCAACTTCCCAATGGTACAACTTTTGCATACAATCTCTATTTGGGGCGTTTAGTAGCTTATTGGAAATATCTAATCATTATTGATAGGGATTGGTATGTCATAACAACCCCAAGCGCCCAAATGGCCAACAAACATTGTTTAGGACCTCAAAACAGCCCCATAAGCTTAAGACCCAAAAATCATAACAAAAATGACCAAGATGGAAAATTGTGATGAGTCAGTGGAAGAGGTGGGTGGACACTGATATCCAACTAGATCAGTCCCTCGGGAAGCAATGGTCTTTGTTATCGCAGGATTTGTACTTGTGCAAACCCCAACACAAGAACCCCAAAGCTTGCGTAACTACATGAAATACTACCATTGTCACCTTAGTAAGAAATCCCCTCGTTTTAGTGATGGAGGATGTCCACCACAAGGGAGGCTTCCCCAGTGTTAGGGACCTAAACCCCTAGCTTCTCATGTAGGTATAATAATGTATTTCCATGTAATAAAGGTCGATACTAGTTAATAAGGTCTATTTCATAAATATGAACAAGTCAATGTAAGAAGACATAATAGAACCTCCGCTTGTAGAAAGATCTTCCTCTAGAATGTTATTTAGAAGATAGAATTAGTATATATAAGAGGAGAAGGTATGAGAGGGATTTGTCTTGAGAATTATTGTAATAGAGCTATGCTCCGCTGGAGGTTGCCCCCTCGAAGAGGCAAGTGAACATTCCTCTCTATCAATAAAGGTATTATTTTGGTGTTGTGGTTCCATATATTATGTTGTTATGTTGTTATATTTTTGTTCTCTGTTGTTATTCCGTTGGTATTCACTGCAATATTGTTGTTTTCTGCTATTATAATAGATCTGGTGCCTAACAATCAACTAGGAAAATTGGGACAACAACTTTCTCTTCAACAAGTTGATCTTTATTTTATTTTTTTTAGGGTTTTTGGAGTCGGTGAACTAGGGTTTCTGCTTGGATCTTTGCAAAACTCAGTCACCCATGGCGGGGAAAACCATGATTCTGATCGAGGGAGGCCCGCGAGGCGCCTACTACAGTCAAGCAATGGCGTAGGAAAACTCAAGCGATGGCTTTCAATGGTTGTCTTTCGAACCTCCCCCCAATCTGTGCTCCCAGATTTTCTTCGAAGGCACAACCAAAGGCAAAGAAATGGAGATTGATTCAGGACTAACTAAAGAAAAGGCAACACGACCTTGGGAACCCGGGAAATGTATTCCTCATGCATTGCTCACACCGAAATATGTGATTAGCACGCCCAGAATTGAAGAATAAAAAAAATGCATGTGGGATTACGCTTTGGTCGGCAAATTCCTAGGCCTATGGCCTTCTGAACGCGAGCTTGTCAAATGGATCCAATAGTGGTGTAAACCAAAAGGACATTATGACCTGCAATTAGGCTCCAAGGGTTTATTTACCGTAATCTTTCACAACCTAGAAGATTGAAACCGTATCTTTGACGGGTTACCTTACTTCTTCAATTCAGCTGCCCTCTTTCTGCGCTTTTGGACAAAGAAATTTATCCCTGGAACAGAGGACTTTTCTCATGCACTAGTATGGATTCCTATATATTCCTTGCCACAAGAGTTCTGGCTAGAATAAATCCTGGTGGGCATTGGAATTACCATCGGGGTGTATGTTAAATCCTCAGAGGCAACCAAGCAGAGAAAGTATACCTTGTATGCATGTATATGTGTTTACCTGAATATCTCAAAGCCCCTCCCAGGCTCCATTGGCCTTGAATATCATGAAGAGGACTAGTCCCAAACCATTGATTACGAGCACATACCTTTTTTTTGTAGGAAATGTCACAAACATGGACATCTCTTCAAAGATTGTCCTCTCAACTCAGCAAGCAAGGCCAAAAAACCTAAAGCAAGCAAATCGAAAGATGGATTCACTCATGTACTTGGCAAACATCGACAAGTGACAAGGAAAACCGCAACAAATGAAACCAAGGAACAACCCTCCTGTAACTCCTTTGATATCCTTCAACAGATACCAAAGGAAATGGATGAACCACAAATCCCCCCTCAAGAAGCGTCTTTCCAAGGCAACACAAAGGGAAAAATGGTGAACACCCCTATCTTGTAGAAAATTCAGCCCCTTAACACTTCCCACACTAAGGATGGTGAACCATCTGACCTAGAAGAAGGAGATGTTGAAATGGACCTAGACGAGCAGGATCTTGTAGGAATAGACTTGGTACATCTAGAACAAGCCTATCGCCAACATCAACTATACACCATCCCTCCAGATCAGTTGTGCAAAGTACATAAGGTTTTCCTCAACTCCTTGGTGGGTTCTGCAACCATATCCAGTTCTGGTTTGGGCATCTAGAGAAGCCAACCGAAAGAGCAGCACAAGCCTCAGAAGGATGAAAAGAAAAGAGGCAGAAAATTCACCCAGAATCTCATACAGGAGATTGGACACTTCATGGTAAACTCAGGTCAGATTCATCTTATTTCTGACACCTTTTCCCCTCTCCCATCCCCATCCTCATCATGAAGCTCATCTCTTAGAACATTTGGGGACTCAATAGTCGTTGTAAGCAAAGGATTCTACGAGATCGTATCATAACAGAACAACTTGACATTATGTCTCTTCAAGAAACGAAATGTGCAGGTGAAGAAATGGATCAAATTCTCTCTCGTTGTTGGAAGCAAGGAAAAATGATGAGCATGGATGCAATAGGAACAATTGGTGGTTTGGCCAGCCTCTGGAACCCAAGCTTTGTGCTCATGGAGAACTTTTTCACTACTAGATGGACAATCTCGGCAGGATACAAGCTTATTGGATCCAATAGGCCAGGCTTCATTACAAATGTTTATGTCCCCACTATGCAAAGGGACAAGGTAACCTTCATTCCCAATTTGTAATGGCTCGCGACCCTTATCAATGACTGCAAATGGATATTGGGCGGAGATTTCAATATGATCTGCAATTTAGAAGAGAAAAGAGGAGGGGTTCGTAGACTCCAGGCGAAAAGTGGGAACTTTCAATATTTAATTGATAAGTTGAGTCTCATTGACCTGGAAACACAAAACGACCTCTATACCTAGTCGAATCGACGCTCAGGGTCACAACATGTTGCGTGCCACCTAGACCGTTTCCTAATATCAGACTCCCTCTTAATGGATGGAATCGCTCTAGAAGCCAACATTCTTGGCGCCCCCAGGTCCGATCATTGACCCATTCAACTTTGGTTAGACATCCCAGATCTCCTGGACGCAAGACTTTCAGGTTCGAATAGTTTTGGCTCAATCATCTGGATTTCCAAGCCATGGCCCCCATTTGGTGGAAGGAAGCGACAATCCCTCATGGTTCTAAAATGTACCGGTTTCAATAACGACTAAATAAATTTAAGCAATGCCTCAATCTCTGGAACAAACATATCTTTGGAAATATCTTCGAAGCCCAAAAGGCACTTGAATTACCAAATTCAACTTCTTCAGATCCAAATCAGGAATCAAGGCCTCACAACGGAACTCAAAGAACATGAAGCTTCGATCAAGGAAAGGTAGGATGAAAGGCGAGCACAAGAGGAAACCCTCTGGAGGAAAAATTCTAGGTTACAATGGTTGCAAGAGGGGGAACGAAACACCAAGTTCTTTCACAGATCAACGATCCAACGTAGACATATCAATCATATCTTGCACCTTGTCATGGAACAAGGACAAATACTCCAAACTCACGATGGCCTTGAGCAGGAAATGGTGTCCTTCTATCTAGATCTATTGTCAAAACCTTTGGGCGACCGATCTCCAACCATTGCAAAAATCACTCAGCACATTCCAGTCCACATAACTCATGAATAGAATGAAGCCTTGTTGAGGCCTATCACAATCGAAGAAGTATACCTAGCAGTTCAAGACACTCCAAAAGGAAAATCTCTCGGCCCGGACAACTTCACAGTGGAGTTTTTTCACCACTTTTGGCACATGATATGGGAGGAATTTTTGGAAATCATTTAGGACTCTCAAACCTCTGGGCAAGTTCTCCCCACACTCAATTCCACCTTCCTCACCCTCATCCCCAAAGAAGAGCGAGTTACTCACCCAAAACAGTTCAGGTCGATTGATCTCTCTAATGTAATCTACAAGCTCTTAACGAAGGTGATTGCCTGACACCTCAAACCCCTCCTTCCCTTCATCATTTCGCCCGAGCAGTTAGGCTATGTTGAAGGAAGGAAAATTTTGGACAATGTCATCCTCGCACACAAAGTTATCCACTCTCTTCAAAGTACTACCACTCTAGGTATGCTTTTAAAGTTAGATCTCTCTAAATCTTTTGACAAGATAAGCTGGGCCTATATGAAATCTGTACTTCTTGCTTCTGCCTTTGCATCTGCCTGGGTAGATTGCATCCTCAACTTAACCTCCTCTACTTTATTTTCTATCCTTATCAATGGTGTTCCTTCTCTCCCACTCGTGGGATACGGAAAGGGGATCCACTGTCACCATTCCTTTTCATCATCATGGCGGAAGGTCTTAGCTGCTTCATCAAAGCTTCTATTGCTGACACATCCTTAGTCGGGCTTCCCCTTCATGGCATCAATCCTTCAGTCTCCCACAATCAGTTTGTTGATGATACCTTAATGCAAGGTTCCCCAACGGTTTGAGAAGCACATTGGATCCTCTATATCCTCCAATCCTTTCGTGACACCTCAAGAATGGACATCAATTGAGAAAAATATCAGATCTTGTTTTTTAACACTCCGCTCCCTGCCCAACTTCACATAACTACAATCCTGGACTTCAAGTGTAGCTCCCTTTTGTCCAATTACCTTGGCATTCTGCTTATAGACAAAGATCTTCAAAACAGTTCCTGGGAAGGACATCTCACTTCCCTATCTAAAATACTTTCCTCTTGAACTTTTCGCTAGCTCAACCTTCCCAGTCACCTCACCCTCCTTAAATTTGTCATGCAAGCCTTTCCCATCTACTCTTTCTTGGCCTTGGATGCACCTGGCTTCATTCTAAATGCCATTAAAACCTTGCAAAGGAAATTTTTGTGTCAGTGCGCAATGACGGGGAAAAAAGTAGCTTTGATCAACTGGGACAAGCTCTCTAAACCAAAATTACAGGGAGGCCTAGGGATGAGGGATCCAACTACTCTAAACAAAGTTCTCAGTGCTAAAATTTGGTGGAGATGGATCAAGTGCCCCCATGATCTCTGGACCGACTTTGGAAGAAGAAATATGTGCCCAACATCGTTGAAAAGCAGCTAATCAGATGGAATGAAAATACTTCGCTCTCTTTGATCTGGAATGTTTCCAGGCAAAACCACTCCCTGGTTGCTAATCACGCCTTTTGGGAAGTTCAGAATGGAAAAACAACCTCCTTTTGGAACAACTCATGGTAGCAATGGTCTGTTTTAGAACATGATACTCTGGCTGACAATTTCCTCGCCTCCACTTCTCAGGCGGGTCTGATCATGGTAGCATACTATTGGCAAGTGAACCCCCTTGGAGCCACCTGGAAACATTGAAAATCCTCCTAGTGGGAACTCCACATTCCAAAGCATGTGGATCTCCAACCTTGGTACGATATGACCAATTCCATAAAAATCCAAATTCTTTAGGGAGAGGACATTTTAATATGGGTGCACTCCTCACGGGGCACATTTATTATCTGTGAAGCCTATAGTATCAAATAATCTTTCCACCTCATCCCCCACGAGAATATTTAGATGCAAATTTGGCTAAATAAGCATTGGCCCAAAATCAATACTTTCCTCTAGCTTGTTGCACACAAAAGAGTCCTTACCTGGGATAATCTGATGAAACGAGGCTTCATTTGGCCCTCCATTTTCCCTCTTTTCCAAGGGGATCCTGAAACACAAAATCACTTGCTAAACCATTGTTCCTACAGATCTCAATTCTGGGACTAATGTGCCACAATCATGCATATTTCGGATCGTAACCATGAAGGCCTCAAAGAAACCATTGAAGAATGGAGAGACTCAAATTTCCATTCTCCCATCCTCAACCGCATTTGGCAGCTTATTCATGGGTTTATCCTTTGAAAAATTTGGAAAGAGAGGAACACGCATATCTTCCTTTCAACTAATTTGGATTGAAGAACAACTTGGAATCAAATACATGACTATATCAGAGAAACCATCCACCTGCAACCTTGGAACGACAAGGACTTGAAATGTTCTCCCCATGAACAGAGCATCCTGGACAGTTGGAACCACACCTACAATACCTCTCCTTGCAAGAACCCCCAGAGATTCCAGACCAAGGGAAGTCCCTCTCATTGGTCTCCTCTGCCTTCAAAATTTATCAAAATATTATTTGATGGAGCCTCCAAAGGAAATCCAGGCACGATCATTTTTGGAGTGGTTTTCCACAATAGCCAGGGGAACATCTTACTCATCTCAGCAAACAACATTGTTCATAATACTAATAACGCAGAAGAGCTATGGGGTCTTATAAAAGGTCTGCAGATCGCTCAAGATTATGGTTATCATCAGTTGATTGTGGAGGGGGAATTTCAAATAATTCTTAACCTCTTCGCAAAAATTATCAATGGAACAGACCCAGACAAAATCTCTCCATGTTGGCGGCTCTCCACTGGTCTCAACACCATTGCAACACTCATTCAGCCTCACTTAGCTCTCATCCCCTCGCATATTGGAATGAAAGAAAACTAGATAGCAACCAATTTAGCTAATATAGGAGTGGTTCTAGAGGGACCAGATCTTCTCTACACGCCTTCCACCCACAACGCACATCCTTTCCTCCAGAACTACATTGCTCAGGCTCTCAACACAAACGACCCCCCAAATGGGGTGTCAACAAGGCCCATGTGTCCACCGGAGAGGGTGGCACCTTCCATCACTGCACCAGCCATGTGACCGACGCATGTATCGCCCCCCTCTCAAACTCTCGATGAGTGAAGGTTGCAATCAATTCTGAAATCCATCTACTAACTGCTCAAGCGAGCTCTCCTCTAATTCTTCGTCCGAAAATGAAGGAGCGTTTATTTTTGTCACCTCTGCATATGTGCAAACTTCCACTCCAACTTTCATATTACGATGTCTCTCCTCGGCTGGATCAACTTGTCTCTTATTTCCCTGTAGTGCATACATCCCATTTGCAGCCCCCACTGGCCTTCACCTTCCTCGTTTGGTTGCTCTTTGCGCCTTCATTTTTCTTCTCTGCCTTGGATATGCCTCGACTTTGTGGGAAGCCAAAGAGAGGCCTCGTCTGGTACCAAAATAAATATAGAATGGCCATCAAGCCCCTGCCTTCCCCTGCTTATTCGCCCAACTTCTCACCTTCCTCCTCCGCCCAGTCATCTCAAGGCCAGAGCATCCTTCCAACATTGTCCTCGCCCTGGGCTTGTTGTGTGGAGTGGTTTGATCTCCAGGGAAATTCTTTGGGCTTTTCTCCTGGCCCAATCCAAGATTTGGCCTCTTCCTCGCAACCAGCCCCAACCCACCCAACAAACTAACCTGAGCACTCCATTCCCGAGCCACCTTCCCTTGGCCCCTCGCCTCCTCCCTCTGTCCCAACTCCTTTGGAAGAAACCCCACCCCACTTAGAAGAACCACCAAGCCAACAACACTCATGCTTGGACTATGCCTCATGCGCAAGAATTCGTGACTCAATGGCGATACTATATGATTTGGTGTTTGCAGTCTAAAAAGATGTGGACGACCTGCGCTTCTGGCTGGAACTTCTGGACAAGCGAGGGGAGAAAATGGTTTCTATGCTCTCCATTCTTCTCAGCAACCAACACTCTCCAGAATTGGCCACTAGTGCACCGACGACCTCAATGATGTACATCGCTCCTGCAATCCAGGCACCAACAACGGGTAACTGAGGGAAAATCGACAGATTGTTTGCATGAACGCTAACGTATGCACAGGTGTCAGCCTGCATGGGTATTTTGTCAATCTTTTATGTTTCTAGAAGTGTCCTCATGGGCATCTAGTACATTGTTCTATTTTTTCTATCAAAAGTCCATCTTTTTTATTATCTAGCTGGCTAGATAGGTCTGGATGAATTGGTTTCCCTACGAGGAAATTCAGTACATATTGTTTAAATTTTGGTGTTTTCAGTTTTTAGACACAAGATGAATCGGTTTCCCTCCGGGACAATTCATCACACACATTACTTTGGCATTCATGATGTTACTATAATTTTTTATCTTGGAAGGTAATTTATAGACTCTTACTTACAAAAAAAAAATAGACAGGTTCCTAACAAGTGGTAACAAACCACTTTCCTTGGTAGGATTTGTGGGTTAATTTTTTTTTCCAGGGTAGAGACGTGTTCTCACATCTTTAAGCTACATAGATTTGTCATTCAGTGAATAAATCCACAGTCAGGAAAGCATACACGCGAGAAATACAAGAGATGCTTAAGCGCACATATGTTGGCCACCCGTGTAACCCTTGATGGTACCCCTTCGAGTGGTAGCGCATCAAACAACACTTGTATATGGACTTCTGCTTCTGCGTACCTTTGGTATATCAAGAGACCCCCTAGCTATCCTAAAACCAACCATGCATCAATTGAGCAGTCGCCTGAATGCTATAGTGTTACCGAGAACAACACTCGGGAAGATACTCTCTAGTACCTGGGTAGTTGGGTAGTACGATTAAGGGTATGGTCTATCCTCCTTAGTTAGTGCCCTAAGATATTGGGCCGAGTACTACTGTTGGACCCTGTTGCCGTCCTTATACACACTTGCTAGCGTGAGCTAAGTCCAACTCACTTAGTGTGTCCTCGGAGACACAATGTCTAGGTTCCAAGTCCACACTGTCACTTTGACTAGAACCTCTTCCTTCTAGGTTCACTCCTAGGGAAGCCAAGGGGGGTTGTTCCTAGTTACTAGATTAATTTTAGTGTTAAAGTTCTAGGAGTTAGTTTTAATTTTTTATAGGCTAAAGGGGAAAACTAGCCTAAGATGCAAAGGCAACAATGCAAGTGCAAGTCTATTCTAAATGTAAATCAGCCCTTTCCCTAAGTCAACTAAAACTAGTGCCTAAGGTTGGGCAATGGGGTCAACTAAGTTTGAGGGTGGTTTATTACAACAAAATTACAATTAAATCAAGTTAAGTTACCCACAAACCCAAGGTTATAGTTAATTACAAAAGAATACTAAGTGTTACAATGATTACACCACTTACAAAGATACAACAAGATACAAAGATACAAAGAAAAGTAAGTAATCAACAATTTGCCAAGCATGCCCCAATAGCACTTACTCTATTGGACTGCCTTCACTGGCACCACAAAAACACTCAAGAATCAAAGAAAGTGATGCCTCCCCAAGTGGGATACTCAACACTTTCTTGACTCACACCACAACAAGCAAATTAACAAGACATTTCAATGTTATACTCAAATTTTCTCATAGACATAAGAAACATAAACCAATAAGTTGCAATAAAGATAGATTAAACAATGAAATTATCACCAATATGTTTTCCTATGCATACATCTAATTTCCCCCAAACATACAAAGGTGA
>SNQJ01S0030559.1:16218-70912 GCA_010110895.2 Picea sitchensis | reverse complement strand
TCCTTTATTGGCCAAAGAGGGTATCTAAGCTACAACAAATTAATGAAATGAAAGAAAAGATAAACTAACAATCATATGGACAAAGAATAAACTAACCTAAAGATAAAATAAACTAATCTAAGCTAGCTTGTGATTATGGATCCCAAAGAATGAAGAAAATGTGGAAGAAAAATTGGAATTTGAAAGAGAGAAAGTGAGAAAGTGAGAAAGTGTTACCCAACCAAAGAGTGGCTTGTTGGGAAGTCTTCTAGGTGTTTTTGGGCAGCATATCCCTTTAGATCTGTCACTAACCTCCAAAAAACAGCAAGCAAAAGCTTGCTGGAAATGCTGCAAAACACACCAAACTTGTCAAAAAATTTCTGTTTTTACACAGAAATTTTTACATACAAAAATCAGAAATATAAATTTGATATCTTGACCTATCTAAGAGAGTGTTAGCTACAGAAAATAAAGTGGAATGGCAGAAATATATCAGATCCAAAAGAAAAGGCAAGGAGTTTGTGCAAGCTATGGTTGGAAACTGCTCTAAAGTCTCTACGAACCCAAACCTTGTGAAGCAAATCTGCACACTAAACACAATGTGAGTTCAAAGCATCATAGTATGAGGATTAGTATAGCAATAATGAACTAATTCAAAACCCTATCTAATCAACATACATAGATCATCAACACTAATGTTTATTTGACCTACCCAAATAAACTAATTTACCCAAGATGTTAGCATCTGAAAACACACAATGAAAAGGAACAAAATCACCTCATATGTAGTAGATAAACAAGATTAATCTTAGTAGATCCAAAGTCCTCCAAAGATTTTTCTTATTGCATCAAAATGTGAGAGCCTTGGGAAACTAATTGCTCCAAAGATCTGAAGAGAAAAATCAGTGAATGGAAGATGGCAAGAAGCGAGAAGATGGCAAGAATTTGGAGTAGCATAGCTTTAGCTCAAAGAATGGTAAGTTGGGAGTGAGGAGAGGGATCTATTATGCGGAGGCAAACCTACCTCTCTTGGATCAATGTAAAGTGTCCTGATAGGCATAAGAGTAGATCTCGAGGCTAGGATACACCATCCTAGGGTTTGAAAGTTAGATCTAGGGTGTAGAAAAAAGTAGGAGATGTTGGGATCAAGCAAAGAGGTGTGGGATGCCTTGGGATTGATTCAAGGAAGGTGAAAGGTCCAAATAATTTAAAAATCATTTATGGAGTTTCTAGAAGAGGAGTGGCACTCCTCTTGGAGGGCAAAAAAGGATGAAATAGAAAAGTAGAGAGGGAGTGTGAAAAAAGAGTGGGATCATCTAGGGAGGAGGTGATGTGGGACATTTGAGGAGTCATAACTCATGAGAGGGGGCCCAAATAAGTCACAACAACCTCCACCAAAGGAAAAGCGTCACTTGCCCTAGGGGGCCATTATTTTTAGTGTAGAAGGTGGGTAGGGGTTAGAATAGGTTGGAAAAGGTTGGGAGGGTTAGGTAAATTCTAATATTGCTCTTTTCCACCTTAACATTCACAAGTCCTTTTGTAAAAAATTACAAAATGACTTAGCAATTAAAATTACTTCTATTTTAGTACAGCCCGACTTACTCTAGGTGGGACAAATGCATAACAAAACGTAAAATTTGTGAAGCAGTACATGGGTGTGGGGGGTGCTATTCCATTTTATTTTGAGCACAAACACCCTTATCAAAATCCCAAGATTTAGGTTTTACAATATTAGCTCAAAATAATTAATTAATTAAATTATTAAAAATTTAATTAATTAAAAAAAAACAATATCTAACTCGGCCAGTCGAAACTTTCTACAATGTCTGGCATGGTCATTTTACAACATTCCTAAACAATAGTTACTAGAGGATAAATCCATTAGAACGTTTTTTTCACCACTTTGGAGGATTACTGCGACTGAAAGATTCAAGGGTAATTAAAAATTACTAGATAAAAAACACTTGATAAAAGGACTTTCCTTATGATAAAGTCCTAGGCAACTAGCCTAAAATATGATCGATGTAGACTCATTACATTATTAACCCGCGCAAGGGTGCGAAAATTCTGTTTACAAAATTTTTGTGCTGGAACATCAAATGCTTAAGTAGAACCATCCTTGTCTTCAACAAATATGCATCTGGTGATGCATCTTCATAACACATGAGTTGACCACCGTTGATAAATGGGCGGTCAACATGCACAGCTCCACGTGGGGGCGTGTGTTCGATCTTCTCACTTTGAGGCGGAGAGCATACGAGAAACCAACACCTACAAAAATAGTGCTCCTGATGTGAACACCAGAGAAATTAACATTAGTACATATTCATACATGATAAATGAAATCAATGCTATAAACAATATTTACCTTAATGAAATATCTAAGTACAACAACATAATAATTACAACATGAAAGTATGATCTTTTAGAAAAAATTCTAGTTCCTTGTATAATAAATTGAAATAATACAAAATTAAAAATCTGAAGGAAGGCTTAGAGATATGTTACAACCACCCATGCAATGGGTGAAATGATACCACAAATGTAATGCGAATAATCCTTGTCCAAGATGACTCCTGAGAAGACCCTTCCCAAGTTTTATCAGCTTGGAACTTTTTTGTCGAGGAAGAACCAACTAACAATCATCCTTCTTCCCTTCCAACCAAACATTGAATATGACAAATTAAAATTGTAAAATCTAAATACTTTGTTGCGTATTTGTCGAGGTGGAGAACCAACCAATACTCATAATGATATTACATTGATAAACTGAAATTGCCCTCCATTTCCACATAATCCTGCATTAACTCATCTTCTAGTTGAGAAGCTGAAGAAGAACATATCACATGAACCATTATAAGATTTTCAAAGTTAGTGTTCAAAAAGACCGGTTCCTCGGGAGGAGGGTGGAAACTTGAATCATCTAGATATTCAACATTCCCAACTCAAGATCCTTCCTTCCTCAAATCCGTGTGATTCATCCATGGATTCATCCATAATCTCTCAATGAATTTCCTCATATTTTTTACTTTCAAGCTCAAGTTCATGGGGGTGCGGATATTCAATATAAGTCTGTGAGAAATTCTCTTCTATGACCTCCAATTAGTCTGTAATACAAATTGTTCGTCCTTAACTACATGAAAGTTCTTCAAGAACCAGCTGTATGTTTATAATGGTTCTTTAAGTTCCTCTGATAGGATGCAGTGGAATGTAGAAGCTTCTATATTTGAGATATTGTTTCTATCTTTAGAAAATTTTCCTCTACATTTTCCATAAAATCATCCCGATCAACTCCCTTTGTAAATTTCATCTGATCAACAAATATTTCAAGTCATCAGAAGTCATTATGGTGTGATTGATTTATCTTCATGAATGAGAAACCAATCACAAACACTTCCTTGGCCCTCCAAAAGAGTCAAAGAAAACAATCTCATAAGAGCATCCTCATGGATAGGTATATCATCAATCATCAATTAATTTCCAAAGGCCTTGATATGAGCACAAGCATCACCACCCTCATGAAAATTAAACACATTATCAACAATATCTTCAGTTATATCATTAGGATAACCAACTAATTCTGAAAAATCAAAAACTTTGTTAGTCCCACTCATTGAAAAAATATAAGGACCCAAAATTACTAAGGATCAACAAGAAAGACATGCGGCTTCATCCAAAAACTTTTTTCAAGTTCAAGAATGAAGAAACAAACAAGAGATGAGTTCCTTCTTGAAAAATGTCTTGTCAAATTATTTAAAAGTGGAATTGCCCGGTGAGCCAAAGTTTATTCCCAGGACAAGCAAGGAAAGGCATCAAACAAGGAAAAACCTGAAAGAAAAACAAAAGTTAACTTGTTAAGTTTGGAACAAGAATTGGATATCAATGAGTGCTCTTCTCCAAGACTTTCAAGTATACTACAAGGAGAAATCCTTGTTGTATACTTGATAGATTTGTTCAGTAGAATTAAGCCACTTGGAAAAGAATCACACAAAAGCTATTAAATGCAAGCTCAAGAATTTTAAAGGACTAAAGTTTGTGCTTAGTTCTTAAAAAGAAATAAGTTAAGTCGTTTTGACCAAGGATAAATGACTTATCACAGTGGCCAAAGATGTTATTAGTCCCTTATACACACTTGCTAGCGTGAGCTAAGTCCAACTCACTTAGTGTGCCTCCAAAGACACAATGTCTGAGTTTCCAAGTCCCACTGCTTGTCACCTTGGCCGGGAACCTCTTCCTTCTAGGCTCCTCCTAGGGAAGCCAAGGGGGTTATCCTAGTTACTAGATTAATTTTAGTGTTAAAGTTCTAGAAGTTAGTTTTAATTTGTTATAGGCTAAAGGGAAAAGCTAGCCTAGATGGCAAAAGCGACAATGCAAGTGCAAGTCTAATCTAAATGTAAATGTGACCCTTTCCCTAAATCAACTAAAACTAGTGCCTAAGGTTGGGCAATGGGGTCCCAACTAAGTTTGAGAATTGGTTTATTACAACAAGAAGTTTACAAATTTAATAAGTTAAGTTACCCACAAACCCAAGGTTATATTTAATTACAAAAGAATACTAAGTGTTACAATGATTACACACCACTTACAAAGATACAACAAGATATAAGAGATACAAAAGAAAGAGTAAGAAGTGATCAACAATTTTGTAAGCATGCCCCAATAGCACTTACTCTATTGGACTAACCTTCAGCACCTACAAAGCACTCAAGAATCAAAGAGAGTGATGCCTCCCCAAAGTGGAATACTCAACACTTTCTTGACTCCTACAACAAAGCAAATTAACAAGATATTTCAATGTTATACTCAAATGTTCACATAAACATAAGAAACATAAACCAATAAAGTTGCAATAAAGATAGATTAAACATTGAAATTATCACCAATATGTTTCTATGCATACATCTAATTTCCCCAAACATACAAAGGTGATCTATGCAACTTAGTGTTTAAGGAGTTGTTTAAACACTTAGTTGCATAGATTGATTAAATTTTATTTCCCTTCCCTAAACTATATGTGTGCTTCAAGCTTCCTCCTCCCTTGGCCAAATATTGCGGGTGCTCAAGATGAAGTAAGACAAGGCCTAACTCCCGCAGTCATTACGACCCGGTAGAAGTACTTCAGGAAAGGATCTCTAGCGAAATCTTGAGATGGTCCCCCGCCTCTTCCCTCCTTTGTTTTCCTCAAGCCCGTTTTTAGATGGTGGAGATGGTTGAATGAAGCTCCTAAAATGTTGTCTAAGTGTTGTGATGGCCGGGTGGGTCTTTTAAAGTGTGTTAGTGGGTACAGAGAATTTTAGTGCTTCAAAAATTTAACGTTTGAGGTATGGCCGAAATGAAAATGCTCCAAAAATGTGTTTAAAAACTTGAAAATAAAGAGCATTCACCACATGAAACTTAAACGGAGATGATATAATAGATATGTCAATTAATTATAAACCATTCCACATAAAAGTTTGCAAGTTAAGTGTGAGATTTAAGAAAGGACAACTTGCTGCATATAACATAAAATAAAACTTGCTTGAAAAGTTTAAGCTAAGTTATGCATGTGAGTGATTAAACCATAAAGCAAGAGATAACTTAAACTTGATGTTTGCTTGAAAAACAAAGCTAAAAATGAAAATGCCCTAAAACATGAGATAATGCCACATAAAAGAAAAGATCATTAAGCATGTATGAGCATCACATCAACATCATAAACATTTAACTTTTAAAAGCAAAATTAAAGGGGTAAGAACAACTTGCCTTAGTGAAAGTGTAAAGAAACTTTAGATTTAAGATTGCTTATCCATGAGTGTATTAATCATTAAGTGAAAGATATGCTTAGATGATGAAGACTAAACAAGACTATGGAAAAGATCTTAAACCAAGACTTCGATCATATGCTAGAAGTATAAGAAAGCTAAATGATTTATGTTACTAAAGATTCAACATTTAGAAGATATTATAAACCACTTAATCATTTAACCATAATATCTTGAGCATATGAAATGAGGAATTTAATGAAAAGAACTATTAGGTGTGATTACTAATTAGATTGTTTTAACCATTTAGCAAAATCACCCTGAAGATTAGTTCCCTTAGGTAAATGCGGTTTGGGATTCTCCCAGTGCTTGCGGTCATGATAGATTATTTGAAGAAATGTAACTTGAAAAAAAGAAACCACCCTCACAGTGGCCAAGGTGGAGGCAAGCCTTCCTTTATTGGCCAAAGAGGTTTTATCTAAGCTACAACAAATTAATGAAATGAAAGAAAATGTAAATTATCAATCATATGGACAAAGAATAAACTAACCTAAAGATAAAATAAACCAATCTAAGCTGGCTTGATTAAGGATCAAAGAATGAAAATATGAAATAAAGCTTGGAATTTGAAGGAGAGAAAGTGTTACCCAACCAAGAGTAGTGTGTTGGGAAGTCTCCTACGTGTTTTTGGATAGCATATACCCTTTTAGATGCATTTACTAACTTGCAAAAAGCGACAGCGAAAACACAACTTTGGAAATGTGCAAAACACACCAAACTTGTCAAAAATTTATGTTTTTACAGAGAATTTTTACATAAAAATCAGAAATAAAAATTTGATATTTTTACCTATCTAAGAGAATGTTATTTCTGTGAGAAAATAAGGTGGATATGACAGAAATATATCAGATCCAGATCAAAAGCAAGGAGTTTATGAAGGCTTTGGTTGGAAACCACTCTAAAGTCTCTTCCAAACCAAAACTTGTGAGCAAATCACTAAACTGATGTGAGTTCTGTAACACTGGTATGAAGATTAGTATAGCAATAATGAACTAATTCAAAACCTTATCTAATCAACAATACATAAATCGCTAACTACTAATGTAGCTGACCTACCAGATAAACTAATTTACTAAGATCTTGTAAATAGAAACCACACAATGCAAAAATGAGATCACCTCATAGTAGTAGATAGACAAGACTAAATATTATCAGTAGATCCACAAGTCCTCCAAAGTTTTCTTATTGCATCCAAAAATGTGAGAAGTTTGGGCAATTAATTGCTCCAAAGATTTCAAGAGAAAATGAGTGAATGGAGATGGCAAGAGCAAGAAGATGGAATTGAGAGAGATTTCAGCATAATAATTTTAGCTCAAAGAATGGTAAGTTGGGGGTGAGGGAGGGATCTATTTATACTTGGAGAGGCAAACCTACCTCTCTTGGATCAATGCCAAAAGTGTCCACAACCAGCATAAAGTAGATCTCAGGCTAGAATTTACACCATCTAGGGTTTGAAACTAGATCTAGGGTGTAGAAAAAGTAGGAGGTGTTGGGATCAAACAAAGAGGTGTGGGAGGCCTTGGGATTGATGCCAAGGAAGGTGAGAGGATCCAAATAATTTTAAAATCATTTTGGTGGAGTTTCCTAGAGAAAGAATGCTCCTCTTGGAGGGGCAAAAAAAAGGTTGAAAATGAAGAAATGGAGGAGGTAATGAGAAAACAAGAGTGGGATCATCCTAGGAGGTGATGGGGGAGTCAAAGGGAGTCATAACTCATGAGAGGGCTCCAAATAAGTCACAACAACCTCCACCAAGGAAAAAATCACTTGCCCTAGGGGCCATTATTTTTTAGTGTAGAAGGTGGGTAAAGGGTTAGAATGGGTTGGAAAAGGTTGGGAGGGGTTGGGTAGAGTCTAATCTTGCCTTTCCACCTTAACATTCACCAATAACTCTTTTTGCAAAAATTACAAGAAAATGACTTAACAATTAAAATTACTATTTTGGTAATGGAAACATAAATTGGACAAATGCACCAGCAAAACTTGTCCGTTGAGAGTAGAACTTGGTCCATGGGTGTAGGTGCTATTCCATTTCTTTTGGTAACAATATACCTATCAAAATCCCAAAGACCCAGTTTTTTACAATATTAACTCAAAAATAATTAATTAATTATTATTAAAAATTTAATTAATTAAAAAAAACTTTATCTGACCGTATTCCACGTGAAACTTTCTACATTATGTCTAGAATGGTAATTTAAAACATTACTAAACAATAGCTACCAAAGGATGAGACCGATGGGGCCGTCGTTCACCACTTTGGAGAATTATTGCATGTGTGGAGGGAAAAACTCAGGGAAGTAGCAGGGCCCTAAAGGCACGGACGACCTTTGAATAAACCCTCGATTAGAAAGAGACTTTCCCCCAATGGAAACATCCCAAAGTGCGGCCTAATGATCCTGGACTCAGTGAGTGTGTGTGTAACCTGTAGAGTGCTTGGAAATTCAATTTAAATTTTTTGTCTTTGGGGCATCAAATGCCAAATAGAACTCCTCCTTGTCTTCAACAAATAACAAATACAGTGATGATCAAATGCCCAAGTAGAACCATAACTGTCTTCAACAAATATGCATCTGGTGATGCATCTTCATGGCACATGAGTTGACCACCGTTTCTAAATGGGCGGTCAACAAACCCCGCACGTATATCAGAGAGCTATAGCATAGGGCAAACTCTTGTCTGTAGGCACCCTGAAAACCCTAACCCTTGGGAAGAAAACCAAACAGAAAAGGAACATCGAAGATCTATTTTCGTGCAACCTTTCCTCCAACATTCAGGTTGCAAAAGTTACAAACAGAAAAGGAACATAGAATATCTATTTTCTTGCAACCTTTCCTCCTACATTCAGGTTGCCAAAATTACTATACATTTATTTTATTTTTTTGTTAAGAATTTGGGCATTTCGATACTATGAGATTATTCATATCTACATAAAACCCTAGCGAAGTAAAAAAAAAAAAAGGAAAAAGGAAATGGAAGACATCTCATTGGATTCCCTTTTTGCCAGTACCCTTATTTGAGACATATCTCATTGGATTTCCCTTTTCGCCTGGATCATTTTGACACATCATTTTTAACTTTTTTTTACCCCCTAGACCCTTCTTTTAGACCTATCTCGTTGGATTCCCCTTTTTGCACTGATCGTTGTGATACCTATCATTTTTAACCTTTTTTTTACCTTCTCGCACCCTTATTTGACACCTATCTCATTGCATTCCTCTTCTCACACTGAACACACTCATATACATCATTTTTTACTCTTTTTCCGTGGTCCCACTTTCCCTCTTTTGTTCCCCTCCACCCATGGCTAACACTCACAACCAAGAATTCCTTCACCTGCAAGATGAATCCAAACAACAAAGGTAGACATCCAAAGAATGACCTCTGAAATTGCTTCCAATAATTCTCACTCGGACACCTTCGAGGCCAAAGTTACTGGCGAATTGGCAGAGGTTAAGGGTGAATTTGCCTCCCTCACCTAGTGGTTGAAATAGTCCCTTGGCTATCCCTCCCTTGAACAACCTTCCCACTTTGAAGCTGAGAACTCTTCCCGTAATATGGCCCTTCATTCCAATTCCCTTCCTCGTGACCCCCGCCTTCCCCAAGTTGAAGTGAACAAATTTGACGGATCTGATCCCACTGGTTGGGTCACTCAAATGGAACATTATTTCTCCTTGCATGGTATTACTGATGATTTAGCCAAACTTCATTATGGTGTCCTCTATTTGTATCCATAATGTTGACAATGGTGGCAATGGCATAGAAAGACATGCTAGGGGTATGTTGCTTGGACTCTGTTTGTGGCAGAGCTATGTGACCGCTTTGACATTGACACCCACTATCTTGGTCATTTGATCAATTTGAAGCAATCTAGCACAACATAATACTTTACATTTTCCTTTGAACACTTGGCTTTCATAACAGAGGGAGTGTATGATTCCTTCTTCCAGGAATGTTTTATCAGTGGCCCCAAAGAGGAAATTTGAGCCCAAGTCCTCATGGATCGCCCTCACACTTGGTTGGAAGCTACTCAATGTGCTAAGGAAGCCCAACAAACTTTCTTTTCTCGGACCCGAAAACCTTCCTTTGTTCCTCACACTCGACCTACTAACCCTTCCCCTCCTCCCACTCCCCTCAAGATCCAGAAATTAACTTGAGATGAAATGGAGGAATGTCAACTCAAGGGCCTTTGTTATAATTGTGATAAGAAATATTTTTGGGGGCAGAAGTGTAAGGAAAAAAAGTTGTTTATGGCCATCTTTGAGGATGTTTCTGAAGAAGAGATCGAGACCCCCCCATGTGGAAAAGTTAACCGAGCTAATTGATATTACTCCACCCCCTGACCAACCAGAAGTAGAACCTATCATTTCATTAAATGCTCTCAATGGATTCTCTTCTCCCCAAACCCTCAAGCTCATTGGATGCATTAATAATCGAAAGGTCATAATCTTAATTGGCAATGGCAACACTCAGAATTTTATTCACCATCATATTTCCCAAGAAATCCATTGCTATATACATGCAGTCAACAAATTTCAAATCATGATTTCCAATGGTGGTTCCATGCAATGTAGGGGGCGTTCTGAAAATGTGCGTCTCCAAATTGGGTAGTACCACCTGCAATCTCATATGTTTTATATTGACATGGGTGGTTGTGATATTGTCCTCGGTGCAGAATGGTTACGCACTCTTGGTCACATCCTCATGGATTTTAAGGAATTAACCATGCAATTTCAACATGCGATACAACAATATAAATTCCAAGGAATCACAGTAGGATCTCCTGAGATCATCAGTTCTGATCAAATGGAAAAACTCCTCAAAAAATGCCATTCCACCATTATTTCCCAACTCCATTCTATTCAAGCAATTGAGACACTTGTGGTGCATCCTGACCTCCAATTTATCATCTCCAAACACCAAGTTGTTTTTTCCACTCCCTAGGGACTTCCTCCTTCTCGTGGTGTTCATGATCATTCCATTCCTCTCATACCTGACAATATTCATGCCAATGTTCTCCCTTATCATCATCCCTTTTCCCAAAATTGTTCGAGAATTACTAGCCGCAGGTGTTATCCACGCTAGTACTAGCCCTTATTCTTCCCCTATGGTCATGGTACTCAAAAAAGAAGGTACTTGGCATATGTGTCCCAACTTTTGTGCCCTCAATAAACTCACCATCAAAGACAAATTTCCCATTCATGTCATTGATGATCTTTTGGATGAATTAAGTGGTGCCAATATTTTACTAAACTTGATCTACGTTATGGCTACCACCACATACATATGCAAGAGGAAGACATTCCTAAGACTTCTTTTCACACTCATGAGGGTCACTCTAAATTCTTGGTCATGCCCTTTGGCCTATGTAATGCTCCCTCCACTTTCCAAAGTCTCGTGAACCATTTTTCCGTCCTTTTCTCCATCATTTTGTCCTAGTTTTCTTTAATGAAAAACTCCTCTATAGTAAAACCTGGGATAATCATCTTACCCATGTGGATCAAGTTCTCAGTATACTCTCTTAGCACCAACTTTTTCTCAAGAAATATAAATGTGCCTTTGGATCTTTGGAAGTGGAGTACTTGGGTCATATTGTCGGCAAGGATAGTGTAAGTGTGGATCCTAATAAAATTGAAGCTATGTAGGATTGGTCATGCCCAAAAACTCTCAAGATCTTGCGTGGTTTTCTGGGTTTAACAAGATATTATCCCAAGTTTGTTAAGAATTATGGAACAATTGCAGTGCCTTTTACTGCTCTCCTAAAAAAGAATGCTTTCACTTGGACTCCAGTAGTTGATCAATCCTTTCAAGCATTCAAAGAATCCATGTGCACAACTCCTATCTTGGCCCTTCCCGACTTCACAAAGACTTGTTTCCTCGAATGTGATGCCTCCGGGAAAGGCATTGGCACAGTACTCATGTAAGAGGGTAGACCCTTGGCCTTCAATAGAAAAAAACTCTCAGAGCGACATCTTGGCCAATCAATTTATGAAAAGGAAACGTTGGCTATTATGCATGTTGTGGATCTATGGCATCCTTATCTCTTGGGGAAACACTTCCAAATTAAAACCAACCATCAAAGCCTCAAATATTTCCTAGAACAGAGGATTTCATCCCAGGAGCAACAAAAATGGATGACCAAGCTATTTGGCTATGATTATTAGATCATTTATAAGAAGGGAAAATAAAATGTAGTGGTTGATTCTCTGTCCAGAAAGTACGAAGAAGAAGGATCCATTTTTTCCCTCTCCTTCATTGTACCAGATTGGCTCCAAGATGTTCGCCAAGAATGGTTGCAAGACCCAAAAAATTATCGATTGATCCAACAATTGCAAGAGAAATCACCTGTTTCTCCAACATACTCTTGGAACAATGAAGAGCTTTGCTACAAAGCCATCTAGATTTAAGCCACCATTCACAACTTAAACCCATGGTGCTTTCTTAGCTTCACGCTTCACCCACAACAGAGCATTTTGGGTTTACCAAAACCTATGAACGAGTTAAACGTTCTTTTTTCTAGGATGGTATGAAACAAGACGTTCACACCTTTGTGGCCGAATGTGATGTTTGTGAACACAACAAGGGGGAAATTTTCAAAGCTCTGGGCACACTACAATTGCATCCAATTCCACCAGCTATTTGGAGGGATATTTATATGGATTTCATTGTGGGCTTACCTAAATATGGAAATGAGTCAGTCATCATAGTGGTAGTTGATCGTCTTTCCAAATATGCTTATTTTTGTGCTCTTCAACACCCATTCACATCATCCACAATGGCTCAGATTTTCATGGATCATATTTTCAAGCTTCATGGCATGCCTCATTCTATTGTATCTGATGGAGATCCCACTTTTACCAACAATTTTTGGCAAGAACTATTCAAGCTCTAGGGCACACAATTACATCTCAGTACTGCTTATCACCCACAGACTGATGAACAAACTGAAGTTGTCAACAAGTGTTTGGAAACATATTTGATTTGTTTTGCTTCTGACCGGAAACATCAATGGGCTCAGTGGTTACCCCTAGTTGAATGGTGGTATAACACATCTTACCATACTGCTACCCGCATGACTCCTTTTTAAGCAATATACGTACAAAATCCCCCATCAGTTCTTTCCTACATACCAGGGGTCTCGAAGGTTTAGGAGGTTGAAAAAAATCTTAAATTTCATGCTGCCATTCTCCGTGCTCTCAAAGACAATTTGGTCATGGCTCATAATTGTATGAAACAACAAGCAGATCAAGGAAGTTCAGAACGCAAATTTGCTACAAGAGACCAGGTGTTTCTTCGTCTACAACCTTACAAGCATACTTCACTCAAAGTTGAACATTGTCAAAAGCTTGCTCCCAAGTTTTATGGTCCTTATACCATTCTCAAGCACGTGGGATGAGTGGCCTATGAGTTAGCTCTGCCCAGTCAGTCTAAGATCCATCCTTTTTTTCATGTCTCATGCTTAAAGAAGGTGATTGGGACTAAGTGCCAAACTCAAACCAATCTTCCAGAGTCGGATGTTGAAGGTTCCATATGGTTGCAACCACATGCAGTATTGGACCAGCGCGAACATCGTCTTTGTTAGTGCACCATCAACAAGGTGTTAGTGCAGTGGAATGATACAACTCCAGAAGATGCCACCTAGGAGCCAACCACTATTCTCCAGGAATTTCCTCATCTCAAACCTTGAGGACAAGGTTGTTCTTCAAGGGGGAGGGCATGTTAGGGACCTAAACCCCTAACTTCTCATGTAATAAAGGTCAATACTAGTTAATAAGGCCTATTTAATAAATATGAACAAGTCAATGTAAGAAGGCCTAATATAAGCTTTCGCTTCTAGAAAGATCTTCCTCTAGAATGTTCTTTAGAAGATAGAATTAGTATAAATAAGAGTATAAGGTATGAGAGAGATTTGTCTTGAGAATTATTGTAATAGATATTTTCTCTGCTGGAGGTTTCCCCCTCGAAGAGGCAAGTGACCATTTCTCCCTATCAATAAAGGTATTATTTTGGTGTTGTCGTTCCATATATTATGTTGTTCCACTGTTATATTTATGTTCTTTGTTGTTATTCCACTGGTATTCACTGCAATATTGTTGTTTTATTCTATTATAATAGATCTGGTGCCTAACACCCGGTGACCTCAAGGGATCAAAGTAGTAAGTTCGATAGTCAATCCTACTACCCCCTCTCTTGATCACCCAATAATAAATCTAGGTATATGAAATGGATGAGGTTAAAAGGTGTTTGAGTACCTGCCTGGAACAAGAACACTTTATAGCATTTATATGATCAATTCCAAGTACAAACATGCAATTGAAACCTCGTAAGACACTAGATAATGATAATTTTCTATAGTTGGTACAAATTTGCAGTGGTACAACAGTTTACAATAGCAATATTAAGTTTGTAACAACAAATAAAAGAGACCAGAAATGCATCAATTGACAAGGAAAACGTAGCACATATCCAATAGATTAATGTCCAATTGTTTGAAGCAATTTATGGGCATGTTATACCACCTTTAGATCAATGTATGTAGCAAAGTAGATAATATTGAGATGGATGTAGCAAACTTTTGCAACAACAACAAGTTTTCAATCAAATTAGCTCAAGTTAGTGTTAGTTAAGTTAGTAGATATCTTGAGAGATTGAGAATAAAGAGTTTTTTTATCACTTTCACCACAAGAGAGATTTAATGATTAGTGCCTTAGGGCTATGGAGTCTGTACAACAACAATGATATCTCTTAGATATGAAACTAAAAAAGATCTAAGAGGTAGGGTTTAAACTCTAAGGTGCTAGCACATTAGGGCCTTAGGGTTTAAACCTTAAGGAGAATGGTTTTGCTAGAATGCAAACACTTTTGGGTTCTAGCAACCTTTCCTCCCTTCTTAAGTACTTCAACTAGGTCACAATCAAGAGTCTAGAATAAACTCTTAAAGTGCTAGCACTTTAGGGATTTAGGAGTCTAACCCTAGGTAGGATTTTCTTCACAAATTTATGGATGAAATTAATCTTGTGAGAGGAAGAAGCATGTATTATCCTCTCTTAAGGTTTTATCAAGCAAGATCTTCAATATGAACAAGTAAAATTTACCATAAACATTCAATAGCATGAAATGAAATAGAAAAAAATTACTTACTTCACCAAGATATGAAAAGAATAAACCCTAATTTTGGCACTACCATCCAAAAATCAACAAAAGAACATACACATTTGACCTCCAAGAGATAGTGCATGAGCAAAAAGAGCTAGTAACCCCAATATAGCAAAAATTTCAGAAATAGTCTCTCACATGTGTGAGAATAATGTGAGGATAAAATGAAATGACAAGGTCCTCTATTTATATGAGGCCTTGCAAACCAATTTGTCCACTTTAATTTGTCAACAAGAAATTAGAAGAGGGTTGACCCCCTCAAATTTTCTTTTCAATTTACAAAATTTAAATTTACATGAAATAAAACCCTAAAGAGGGTGACGTCGTGCCCTTGTAGGGTAAAACTAGGCTCATAAGAGTGATGTCAAGCATAAAAAGGTGGAATGTTGGGACTCCATAGGCCACATGTTTCTCTCTCTTGTGCCAAGGTCCATGCTACATGACTCCTCCATCAATCCATCGAACCCTATCCCCTAGGTGATGTCATGGGCTAGAAGGGTGATGTCTAGGCCTCTAAAGGCCAATGTTCAAGTGGAGAAGGGTGGAGTCTCATCCTCTAGCCATGCCAATATTTCTCCAAAGGCAACGTCCTCCAACATCAAGGTGCAACGCTCATCATCAAATGGTGTCGTAGATGTGGGGTCTAGCATCCATCATGTGGGCAAGGTCCTGCAAAGACAAACAAATAACCCTCCAAGGGTCCACAAGTCATATGAATCATGCCAAGTAAGACACATATAAAAAGAGAACCACCCAAATATGTGCATCAAAGCCCCCTTTTCAAATTAAACAAATGCTCAAGACCTTATAAACTTGGTCAAATTTAGGTATGGTAAGGGTGTCAAGGTGCCCTATTGGGTAAGTCAATCCCCAAGACAAAGGATGTTTCCCAAGAAAACCCCATATAAGTCATGAAATGAATATGAGGTGGATTGGGGCAATACTTCTATGCATGAGGTTCTTGACATACAAGGATTTTCATTGTCTCATTTACGGGTGCCTTTGTAGAGGGTGTGTTGCCCTTAATCAACGATGCAATATTTTTACAAGCCCTTTAGTTCCATTAATAGGTTATGGTCTAAGCATTGATTACTATGTGCAATGGAAAGTAAAGAGTATTGCAATACCACTTGAATCTAGAAACACACATAGTTCCATATGCAATGGAAAGTAAGTGACACCACCATATATATTTCCTCAACAAGTGAGACATTTATTAATTATGTGATTTCTTTTGCAGGAACTTCATTTTTTGTAGAAGCATTTTATTGTGCCCGGGACTTCATGGCGAGCATCAAGAAGGATAATATTGGCTTCTATATTTTGCTAGCTACAACACCTCTGGACCTTTAGCCCCTTCTTCCCATGAAATGAGGTAAAATCCCTTCTTGGGGTTAATGAACCCGTGAATCCAAAAAATGAGGAGACAGAGGGGAAAAAGTGTGGAAAGTGATAAATATGAATGGGAGTGGTACAATGACCTTTCAAGGAGCTACCCAGTAGAAACCCTTCTCCCGAGGGTGACCAATTTCCTAGGATACAATGAAAACCACTAAGGTGAAATTAGGTAAAAGGTATAATTTCCAAACAAATTTTCTATAATCAAGAAAGGATTCTTTGCAACATGCTCAAATGCTTCAAATATTAAAGTGAAACTTACCATGATACTAGAATTGTTACCTCATGAAGAAATACCTATTGTCTTCTGGGATCCATACCTGATGTTGTTGTATTGTTGGCAATGAGTGGTGATCAAAAACATGAATAGGAGGGACCCTGCGGGATCTGTCGGTCAATCTGACTCTCGACACTCCATGTCTTCTACCTGTGGGCCTCGAGACATGATCTCCTTAGTTACCCCTATCCTGGGGGGTAACATTTGGCTCCTACATGGGGACATGTACTCATCGTAAAGCACATGAGAACCTCAACATCTCTTGGTATGACATGTGCCTACACACATTGAAACAAGACACATTGGGATATCGAGGGGTGGCGCACTCACCCTTTAATCATATGAAGAAATATGCTAACTATAAAAAATCTAGAGGAAAACTTGAAAATAATTTTTTTTGACATTTTTATTCTAACATATCAATATGAGTATGAAAAGCATATAAATATGGCATAACAATATGCAATTATGCAAGAAAATAATATGTAAATCATAAACATGTATGCAAATCCAAGCAAGATGCAACTACACTACCATGATATGCATGATGCAACATATATACAATGCAATATAGGATGCAAATTCCTAACCTAACCTACCTACTCTAATCTATGTTAATCAAAGAAGTCAAGTCTCTGCCCCACAATGGGGCTTGACAAGTTGTCCACTAACAGATAGTGGTTGTTCCCTTCCCTCTAGCATGGATATATAGTAGGAATCATTGACATACTTCCCTTCAATCCTGTAGGGACCTAGCCAAAATTTCTCAAATTCCTTGTGGGTATTGAGCTTGTCCTTCTTCGTATCCCACACTAAGACCAAATATCCTTGTTTGTAATACCCTCCTTTGAGATCAGTTGCTTCTTATATTACTCTGGTGTATTTCTTCAAGGGAGGGGGTGGGATTCTATTGTAAGAATATCTTCTTGGATTTCCCTAATCAACAACTCTTCATCACCTCTTTTCCATATTTTGGCGGAGCCAACTTCTTTGTTTTTTACTTGTCTAGTTGCGGTTGATAACCTTCCCTTCTAGACCATATTGTATCATCAATGCCATCTTCTTGTGTGAAAAGAATACCATCCCAGTCTTGGGAAACGTTAGGGATATAATCAAGATACTCACCCCCTTTTATGTCTTTGTCTTGTTCCATAACAAGGTGGTAGGATTCTACCACGACATTATTCCTTATATATATATATATATATATATATATATATATATATTATGCAAGTGTAACTTCTCCTCATTACCTTGTGTGAGAATTTTGATGAGACAAAGTTCATTGTGTTTGTCAAGTGGATTCTGGCTACCATCTCCCTCGGTCCATATCACCTCATCAATGTTATCTTCTTTTGCAAAGGGAAAAGTGGCCCGGTCTTGAGGGAGGAAAGGATTTACGGATTTGTAGTTACTGTGGCTATCTCCATAATTAGGTCTTTCAATGTGTTCCCTCCTCTTTGGATTATTATACAAGGTGATATGACCTTGGGCCTTGACTGGGATGGTTGCATAAGACAAGTCCATTTTTAGACTCCCACCTAGAGTGGAAACCCATTCCCTAGATAATAACATTCCAAAAGTGTCAGGTATATCAATGACAACAATATCCATTATGATGGGAAAATCAGGATAGTCAACAAAGTGGAATTCAAGACCTTCAATCAAACCACATACATCGATACCTTATGAATCGAATCCACAAACATTCTCATAAGGCCCTGTGATATTCATCCCTAATTAGTTCATGACCTTCAAACCCATCATATTAATAGACTCCAAAGAATCAAGCATGCGGTTATGAAGACACATGTCATTTTTTTCCAAGGAGATGAGAAAGGGTGCTTGTTCCTCCTTAGTTTGCTCAAAATGACCAGTTTGTAATAGTACAAAAGGTTCTTCAAACAACTCTTGATAATACGAGAACCTTCTTATCTCTTTCAAAGAAGGGATTTCCAACATCCCATGAATCCTTTTGACCCTTTGCAAGATATCAACCATGTTAGTGCTTAGGTTTGTCTTATCATCCCTAGGTTTTGGAGGGGCTTTTGGTTGAGGAGATCTAGGGTTTTGGAAGAGGTTGGGGTGCATCCCTAGCGTACACTCGAGACACTCTAAGCCTCTCCCTTGACTACTCACTCATTCGACTCAAGCAATCCATCCTAGCCTTTCTTACGTCTTGATTCTTTCTCTCCTAGTTGCAATGGTGTGATATTGGGGAACTCTTGGGAAACACAGTAAATATGGAGTCCATGGTATCAAGAAAATTCACATGGTCATGTCCCCCATGAGTAATTCTTGGGCATTCATGTTCAAAATGAGAATATCTGCAAGGTAAGAACCAAGGGGCCTCTTCTTGACTTGCAATACTTTGGGGATCCAAGGTGTTTGGAGCCCTTTGTTCATTTGGAGCACAAAGTCTCCCTACTTGATTGGCCCCTTTAGGATGCACCTTAGAAGGACGCTTTGGGGCTTGCAGCAATGCCCTTTCCAAATTAGTGATTATGTTCATCATCAAGTATGGTTCCTAGTGAGGTCATTCATAGTCTCTTCAAGTCGTTCCCATGGAGCGCAAGTATATTGAGTGGACTCAACATTGTGTATTGTCTTTGGTTTAGTATCATCCTTAGCTCTCTAGGCATAGAAAGGTTTTGCATTGCATGATGAAAGATTACCCTCAATTTTGACAACCATTTGTTGGGCTTCTTGAATGGTTGTAGGCCCCCCTGACATTGACTAAATACTGAAATTGTACCGATAAATATTTGATATAGAGGAAGAGAAGGTAATCCTTCCTAGGGTAATGGTTGCTAGGTATCTATTGAAATAATTTTTCAATTCTGGTATTAAAGTCTCTTACAATTTCATTTTCCAATTTCTTGATTTTGGTAAGTCAAGTTAACAATATGTTTAGATCTTCTTTAGTGCTCCATCTCTTAAGAAGATGGAGCACTAGTCTTGATCCATAGTATTGATGCTCTTATCAGGGAGACTATCATACCATGTCCTAGCAACATTGGTAAGAGTAGCCGAGAAATTTTTTATTACTAATTCTTCGACGTCATTACT
Source organism: Picea sitchensis (assembly GCA_010110895.2). NCBI lineage: Eukaryota > Viridiplantae > Streptophyta > Pinopsida > Pinales > Pinaceae > Picea > Picea sitchensis. The sequence goes on along the minus strand of SNQJ01S0030559.1, from coordinate 51,235 downwards.
CATAGGATTAAGTTGAAAGAAGGCCCAAAAATCACTCATATGCTCTTCAACAATGGTCACATCATTACCAAAGAACTTGGGAAACCACTTCTCATATTTGGGAGGCATCTATCAGGGGTAGCCTGAGATAGCTAACATGTCCAAAGGCTTGAAAATTTTGGATTCCCATTGCTTTTTGAGCCATCGTGTTCAAAGGAAGGTTTCCACCAAATAAGGATTTCACCATTGGAGAGTTACAGGGAATCCTTCTCTTGTAGGTCTTAGGAGGGTTAGTGTACCTCCTTGGAGTTTGTGGAGTCACCAAATGATCGACCCTATATCATCAAATAAATGTGAGGAAATCGCCCTCAGCAGAGTCACCAAGTAAGCTTATATGATAAGGGCTTCGGGAAAATGTTACCAAAAGATATGTCGTTGAGGAGAATGACTCAATCCTCCCTGACAACAATGCCAAAATGTTATCGAATAATTTGTAGTTGTGTAAAGCCCAATGCAAGATCACCAAATCTTGCATAACTACAAAAAATCCTACCAATGTCACCTTAGTAAGAAATCCCCTCGTTTTAGTGATGGAGGAGGTCCACCATAGGGGAGGCTTCCCCAATGACCTCAAGGGATCAAAGTAGAAAGTTTGATAGCCAAGCCTACCACCCCCTCTCTTGATCATCCAATGATAAAATCTAGGTCTGTGAAATGGATGAGGTTAAAATTTGTTTGAGTGTCTTCCTGGAACAAGAACACTTTATAGCATTTATATGATCAATTACAAGTACAAACATGCAATTGAAACCTTGTAAGACACTAGATAATGATAATTTTCTATATCTGGTACACATTTGCAATAGTACAACAACTTACAACAACAATATTAAGTTTGTAACAACAAATAAAAGAGACTAGAAATGCATCAATTGACAAGGAAAACTTAGCACATATCCAATAGATTAATGTCCAATTGTTCGAAGCAATCTATGGGCATGTTATACCACCTTTAGATTAATGTATGCAGAAAATAAAATAGTATTCAGATGGATTGATCCAGAGGATCAAAAAGTGATCCAAAATCAAAGTGTTCTAAAGTTCTCGAAAAGGGTTCCATTATGTGTATATCGTCCTCATGATTCCAACGCAACTTGAATGGGCTCAAACAGAGTTCGTGTGGAAAAGTTATCACGCTCTGGTCGTTTTCCGAAACAAGAATTTTTTTTTCTCACTGTGCAGTCCATATAGGATGATGTGGCAGTTGACTGGGTAGTCGTACTGCCATGTGGCATCTGACTGGGCAAGTGGCATGGAAGGGTGATGATGTGGACCAATGAAATGCCAACGCGTGGCAGGTGACTAGTGCGTATGTGGGCCAATGGCAGGGTGCTATGTGGCCCACTCAGGGACTGCCACGTGGCACCCCACTAGGATGTAAAAGGTTGGTTGGACTCTGCGGGGGTTGAAACTTTGACCTCCGAGTTGAATGGACATGCGCTGGTCGGACTCACCAGTCCGTATGCGGGGTGTTTCTTACCCTGTAATAGCACCGTTTGTATTTAAGTTTGAATGGTGGTAGGTTTGGCGGTAGGGCTGAGGATTAGCCCTAGCCCATGGACTCTGACACATTTCCACAACTAACCACAATAGAACCAGGAGTGGAAGCAATGGGGGTGGATGGTTAAGCTAGGTCGTGGCCACATGGGCCATGCGACCGACCTCGGGGAATTAGGCACTACAATTCTGCTAACAGTGTGCCAAAAGTGCCCCAAATGCTCGAACTGTGCACGGAGCTAGGTTCTGAGTGTGTGAGCTAGGTTTTGGCACGGGTGTGAATTTGGAGGTGGATTTTCCTGTACAAGAAGGAGAAAGTTTCAAGGAGGCATAACTTCTTAATTTTTTGACCAAACCAGGTGCAGAAAAATCCTAGACAGGGGTTTTTGACAGTTCTGGAGCCATTAGAGATGTTATGTTTTCCATTTGAGCATTGTAAATTGTTGTTTTTCACATATTGATCACTTAATGAAAGAGGACCATTGGAAGCTGGACCAAGAGATGTATCCCAAGAGGGGGGTGAAATCCTTTATCATTTGTTTTGTTATGTGTGATATTTGATGGTTGTTTATCTCTGTTATTTGTTTTGTTATGTGTGATATTTGATGGTTGTTTATCTCTATTATTTCTGCAATTTTAAGATCCAAAACTCATTAAAAATCTATGTGCTTGCAAATTGATCCATTTCCCAAGTCACATAAAATTTCACTTGCATGTTGTACAAGCCTTCAATATCAAATCATGGATGTAGCAAACTTTTGAAACAACAACAAGTTTGCAATCAAATTAGCTCAAGTTAGTGTTAGTTAAGTTAGTAGATAGCTTGAGAGATTGAGAACAAAGAGTTTTTTTATCACTTTCACCACAAGAGAGCTTTAATGTTTAGTGCCTTAAGGATATGGAGTCTTTATAACAACAATGATATCACTTAGAGATGAAACTAGCAAATATCCAAGAGGTAGGGTTTAAACTCTAAGGTGCTAGCACATTTGGGCCTTAGGGTTTAAACCTTAAGGAGAATGGTTTCGTTAGAGAACAAGCACTTTTGGGCTCTAGCAACCTTTCATCCCTTCTTAAGTACTTTAACTAGGTTGCAATAAAGAGTCTAGAATCAAACTCCTAAAGTGCTAGCACTTTAGGGAATTAGGAGTCTAACCCTAGGTAGGATTTCCTTCACAAATTTATGGATAAAATTAACCTTGTGAAAGGAGGAAGCACTTATGATCCTCTCTTAGGGTTTTATCAAGCAAGATCTTCAATATGAACAAGTGAAATTTACCATAAACATTCAATAGCATGAAATGAAATAGCATAAATTTACTTCACCAAGATATGGCAAGAACAAACCCTAATTGCAGCAGTACCATCCAAGAATCAACGAAAGACCATCCACACTTGACCTCCAAGAGATAGAGCATGAGAAAAAAGAGTTAGTAACCCTGATATAGTGAAAATTTCATAAGTAGACTCTCACATGTGGGAGAAGAATGTGATGATAAAATGAAATGGCAAGGTCCTCTATTTATATGATGCCACACAAACCAATTTGTCCACTTTAATTTGTTAACAAGAAATTAAAAGAGGGCCGACCCAATTTTGTAAATCTTGTCTCAAGGAAAGTATCGACGAGGGTCTGGAATGTGACTTCTCGGTGACATCGACGAAAAATATCGGAATATCTCATAAAATGTCGCAAGACCTCAAAAAATACAAAAATACTCATTTATTTTCAATTTTTTAAGCATCTAAAGAAACAACAACGTCAAATAGACACATTTCTACATAAATATGAAAATACAACTAATAAATAAAATGCATAAGATGTCAAGTGGTCACATATCATTACTAAATTGAAAATTCTAAAACATGTTCCTGATAGGATGATACAAAATCACATCAAATGATCAAAATAAATGTATCTCATGAGATGAATCATTATGAGGCATCTACATACTAAATAGTACACAATAAAATGAAAATGATAGATCATAGGAATCCAAATCATCGTCGATTCCCTCTAACCCCTTTACGGGTAAAGGGCACCACTCTTCCTCTAGAAGCAGTAGGTGGTTGTGGAGGTACTTAGAATGAGATTGGAGTGGAAGATCCATCTACTCCAGATCCTCCAGCTGAGGTGGAAGGTGATGGGGATGAGGTCCCAACGGACCCAAGTCCAACTGCAGGTCTGACTCTTTGTGGAGGTGGTGGCGACATTGGCTGCACCTGAAGATCAATATCCTCAATATATGTATCCAATGGAAGCAGAACATCCTCCTCCTCCTCCTCCTTCGTTGTCACCTCCTTCCCCAAATCATCTGCATGCTCCTCCTGCTCCAACCACTCAGGTGCCTCCTCCATTTCACGCTCCTCAATCTCCACCCTCCACCGACTAGTGGTTTCAATGTCATCCAATGAAATGGCCTCTATGTTAGGTTCTTTATCAAGTTACTTCACCCACAACCTTAGATTGTAGTAGACATATACCAAGTTTTGGGTACCTAAACTGTATGAACATTGAGGGCCATTGTTAGTGATGGTAAATTGTAGTAAATTAAAATTAAAAATTAAAAAATATAAACAATTTAAATTTTTATTGTTGCATTTTTGAACATTTCTAACCCGATGCGCTTCTTGGAGTGTATATTTTCAAATACACTCCAATTGTGTTCACACCCTGAAGAACTGCAAGTTTGACTAAGCACCCAAATGACAAGTTTCTACAACTTTGGGAGCTTTCCATAATAGTATTTCCACCAGACATCTACAATGAATCAAATGAAAGGATGACAACGAATTACATTTCCATCAAGTAATACATGTCAAATATAATATATAGAAAGGAATAAACACAATTTGAAATTGAATCTTACCTGGCATCCTTGTGGTCCTAGCTTGGACAACCATATCATATCCCAAAATCCTGGATTCCATCATAAATATCTCATTCTATTTAGAAATATATGAGCATTCAGCGAGAGTTAGCACCATCCTCTGAACACACTGGAGAAAACCATCAATGACCTCACCATCAAAATTAAATCCACAAGCATAAGTGAATGCAGGGTTGAGGTAGATCCCTACTACATGAATGGGATGATGGAGAGTGTTATTCCATCGCTCATCAATCACACCCCATATCTGAGCTCTCTTGGTGAGTCCTTCCTCTCCTTTGTCTTCATAGTATCGGTAGATAGATTCCTTGGCCCTATCCATGGCCTCATACAAGTATCCCATTGCAGACTTCTCACCATCAACCTATCAAAGAACCTTTACCAAAGGTTCACTAATGGTACATACCTCACTTACTCCACTCCAGAATCTTTGGTCATGTCTCACAAGTTGGGCTATGGCTTTCCCATCTTGTTTGGTGCTATAGACACAAGCATCCCACTCATCAGAAAGAAGCATTCTCTGTAACTCTAACATACTCTTGAGGAGCGAATGAAGAGAAATGAAGCTGGTGGCGAAACGTGCGATCGTGCGAGACACACCAACTCTTTGTTCCATGTGAACCGTCTCATGAGTGAAATAACAAATGTGTGATTATATATATATATATATATATATATATATATATATATATATTGTCACATCCGAGTTGAATCATTGATTTCATATATATATATATTGTCACATCCGAGTTGAATCATTGATTTCCTTGATCCAAGGAAGTTTTCCCATGTTCTCTAGAATCAAATCAATGCAATGGGCGGCACAAGGACTCTAGTACAAGGATGGATACCTCTCCATAATTATCCTCCCAGCAACAACATCATTAGCATCATTTTTCATGATGACTTGGACAACATATTGCGGGCCTATCTCTCAGATAACGCCATCCAACAACTCACATAATAATTTTTCATCTTTTGTATATACACTTGCATCAACACTTTTGACAAACAGTGTCCCCTTGGGACAATTAACCAATAGGTTTAGAATTGAACTTCCCTTCCCATCAGTCCACTCATCTGACATCATAGTGCATCTAGTGGTCTTCCATGTTTCCCTGAGTTGAGATAATCTTTTTGTGCAATCGAAATTTTCACCTTGAAGGAGACGCCCTCTCAAATCATGATAGGAAGGGCCCCTATACCCCAGTCCAACTATAGTAGCAACTTCAAACATGGAATGGTAGAAAGGGTTCTTGGCAATGTTAAAAGGTATATCACTCCAAAGAAAACATTCGGCCACAATCTTGTCGACATCCTCCTTTTTTTTTGTAATCATTGACCGAATAGAAGGTTTCCCCCTAGGTGTTGACCTCGACACAAAGAAAAGTGAGGTTGATGAGTGGACTGCAGAAGTTGAGGGCCCTATGGTTGAGGAGTGGAATTGTGGTACCCATCATAGGTACTTTTTCCGATGTTTCTAGCTGCAATTTCATTTTTGCGATCCTCCTTTGCATCCCTCTTATTAGCCATGTCAATGATTGTTTGGTTTGCAATACGCATAATTTTTGGGTTAGTATTGTCACAAGCATCCACATCGAACCCATTGATTTTGGCAAGGTGGTATTTCAAGCGGTTGATTCCTCCAACAACAACAAAAAAATCCACAAAGATTGCATATCAATATTTTCCTATTGGGAAGTTCTATTGGTTCACCATACACCCACATTGGATCCAATGGCTTCGACATTTTGTTTAGATGAAAATATCAAATCTATGGCACAAAAAAAACCAAAATAAGCACATGATAATGCAAAACTTAAATAATGAGAGCGAGATGAATGTGGAATGATTCAATCTTCTATTCAAAAACAACAACAAGATGCACATTGCAAATCCTACCATAAGTCTAGAAAAACAAACAAAAGAAAGAAAAACATTGTATACATACCTGGAAATCTTGATGGTTTGAATCCCCACTCCACGATCTCTTTGTTAATGGAAAAAAGATCCTTGGCTTTCTCCTTCCTGTACAAATGCACAATGTTCTCTCACACCTTTGTAGCTCTCTCACACTCTTGCAATTGAACAATGAAAAGAAAAAACCCCACCTGCGACCTTAAAACCCAACTCCATCGCATTTTTTCGTGATTTAAAGAAGCAGACTAATATTTTATGTTGACTCGCGATATATTCCTCAAGTGCCACGATATATTGAATGTGTCACGACACATTCAATATATTGGAAGTCACATGGTATTTTGAACCCGATATATCGGACAGTGATTTAAATCGACGATATATTCGATAAATTCGATATATCGTTGAGATTTACAACATTGGGCTGACCCCCTCAAATTGTCTTTTCAATTTACAAAATTTAAATTTACATGAAATAAAACCCTAGAGAGAGTGATGTCATGCCCTAGTAGGGTGATGCTTGGCTCATAAGAGTGGCATCAAGGATAAAAATGTGGAACGTTGGGCCTCCAAAGGCCATCTCTCTCTCTCTCTCTCTCTCTCTCTCTCTCTCTCTCTCTCTCTCTCTCATGTGCCAAGGTCCATGCTACATGCCTCCATCAATCCATCAAGTGATCCATCAAACCCTATCCCCTAGGTGATGTCATGGGCTAGGAGGGTGACATCATGGGATAGGAGGGTGACATATAGGCCTCCAAAGGCCAACGTTCAAGTGGATAAGGGTGGAGTCTCATCCTCTATCCATGCCAAGATGATTCCAAAGGCAACATCCTCCATCATCAAGGTGCAATGCTCATCATCAAATCGTGCCCCAGATGTGGGGTCTAACATCCATCATGTGGGAAAGGTCCTGCAAAGACAAACAAATATGCCCTCCAAGGGTCCACAATTCATATGAATCATGCCAAGTAAACCACATCTAATAAGAGAACCACGCAAACATGTGCATCAAACCCCCTTGTTCAAATTAAACAAATGCTCAAGACCTTATAATTTTTTCCAAATTAAGGTATGGGAAGGGTGTCTGCGATGTCCCTTTCCAAGTGACCACTCCAATTGGATGATGTAGTAGCCTAGATAAATCCCATAGGCTATAGACAACAAAGAAAAGGGGGTAAAGGTGATTATTTTATGTCACTTGGTTCAAAAAGGTTATATTTCTAAAGTGACATTGAGTAATTAATTAAAAAGGTGTTTTAAGTTATTTGATTTTATAAAGTCACTTTACTTTATTAAAAAGGTAAAAGGGTCCAAAAAGGGTCAACAAGGAAATAAAGGAGAATGAGAATGCCCTCTCTCATTATGCATTGTTATTTTCTCTAAAAACAATTTGAGAGAGTTTTTGTGGCTTTGGCTCTTGAGTCAAAAATCCCTAAAGGAAGATTGGATTCGATGGTTAGACTATCCAACGTAGGCGGTTGTGGAGGAAAGATCATTCAGATCTTTCATTGTACTTCATTGTGGTTGAGTTTCTCATCATTTGGTAGTGGATTTTTTATTGTGGAGGTTGATTTGATTGAATAAGGCAAGTTCTTTTTATGCAGGGTTGATTTCCCTTGGTAAGGAGGTTGATTTCTTGAGGTTGGTGGTCGAGTTAGCTTGTATTGGGGTCGAACTTTCTTACTGGAGGATTTCTCGAGGTTGGGAAGTATTCTATTGCTGGTTGGGTTGAATTCCTTGCCCAAGAGGACGAGTTCCTTTGGTGTGGGTCAAAGCTCTTGGTGGAGGCCGAGTTGGTGCTATAGGGCTGAGTTTGGATAGTAAGGAGGGTGAATTCCTTGGCTGGATCGTGTTAGTTAGCAAAGGAAGTTGTCTTTTCTTTGTTGGGTGTATTTTCTGGGAAAAAGTTTGATATTGCAGTTCAGTTTCTAGCCATTTGGGGAGGTCGATTTGTGCGCATCAGAGCTGCACTTTTCTCATAAATATCATATTTTGTGTATGAGAGACTAGCTCATTTTTATGAGGAAAGACTAAGCCATTGTGGCATCTTGCAAATGTAACAGGTTGTTTTCTATGGAAAGGGGTGATTTATCTCTACGTGAGGTCGATATTGGGAGAAACAAAAGTTTCATTGGAGGGCAGTCTTTTAGTATATCTATTCTTCCAGCCAATAAGGAACTATCACCTGTAAATGTATCATCTAGACCTATGAGTTGTTACTAATGTCATTGTTTAGTTAAAGCTGGTAATAAATAGATTTATCTCTGTTGTGTTTTTTGTGTTATATCAACTATGAGTTAAGGTCCTTTTATATGATTGATGTTATATATATTTACTATATTAAAAGGAACACTTGACACACCCAAATCATATGCAAACCACCCATAACACTTCAGAAATCCATCTAGAAATACCCCAACAGTAAATTGGGGAGTCCCATAGTGAAAAGTAACCTACAACCTAAGTGTTTGAAAAAAGTCATCACCACAAAATGGCCATAAATTGCTATAGTAGCAAGGAAAATTTGTGATATCAGAGGGTGGGTTATTATAGTGTCAAGGCACCCTATTGGGTAAGTCAATCCCCAAGTCAAAGGATATTTCCCAAGAAGACCCCATCTAAGTCATGAAATGAATATGAGGTGGACTGGAGCAAGACTTCTAGGCATGGGGTTCTTGACATATTGTTGGAGATTTGCAACTTCAGTCAGTCATTCTCCACAAGAAAGTACAAGAAGACCCATCTACACCATTACAAAAACCCCAAGAAGAAGTTGAAGACCCAGGAAGAGAAGTCAACCCCATAGGAAAAAATAATAATAAAATTGAAGACCCAGAAATAAGAAGTTGGCCCCAGACTGGCGCCTAGATCAGTGTAAATACAACACTGGCTCATTTCATTTTGACAGTCAAACAACTCCTTCTGCAGTGCATGCAGGGTAGTTGCAGCTACAACTTTTAGTAATTTCACTATTTCTAGTTTTTTTGGTATCTTGGATGGTGCAACACACTTGGAGAAGCTCTTGCTTGGTTATTTTGGATCATCTTATTGAGGTGCTAGTTCTTGGAGACGCTAGACTTGGGGAGGATCTTCTTTGTATGGTATTTTGGCTATTGATGGTGATGTATTAGTAATATCTTAGATTGAATTCTTCTAGAGAAAGGTTGTTGAGTTTTCTCCCAAGTTTGGGTTTCCAAGGATAAGCTCTTGTGTTAGTGTGTTGTGTTCTTGTGTTTATTGTGCATGGTTGATATTTCTAGATCTTTTTGTTTCCGTTGCATTGTTATAGTTGAGATTTTCAGTGTATAGTTATTCTACGATAATTGATGTATGAAAGTGAATCTTATTATTAATCATAAGATAATAACTATCAGATTTGAGAAACATATAAAACACCAACATGGTATCAGAGCTAGTTGAAATATTATCAATGCACAGTTATAGTTACAATTGCAGTTGCTAGTTACATTTGCAGTTTCCAGTCGATAGTTATAGTTGTCAGTTTCCAGTTGCGCAAACCTCGATATTAGAAGACAAGCTCGATGGTGCTACAAATTTCAAAGTTATACACTTATATATGTTTCCAAGTTATATCATTTAGCAAAGTATGAGGGCGTTTGTAGGGGATGTACAAGGGACCTTGTCCAAGAAATGACCCAAAGGGATCATTGTATCTAGTGCATTCAAAGGAATAACACACCCTCCGTAGAAATTAAGACTCTAGGATTTCATATCAAGTTTGATATTTTTATATTGTTCCATCTTAAATAAATATTGTAACTGGGACAACAGTCTTTAGAGATCTATTACAACTAAGTATTTTTTCTATCAAATGTTTTGAATATTGTTAGTATAATGATCATTGTGTAAATGCTCATTGTTTAGTACTAATGATGCACACATTTATCAGATGGAATTGATCTCTTATATGAGATGTTCTTGGTTGTTGTCTTTGTCCCGAGCAAGTTACTATGGAGGTCACAACACTAGAAAAGTGTTGCTTTTGTCTTTTGTTCTTGTTTTGTTCAGGGCAAGTTACCATGAAGGAATGATTGGTAACAACACTGGAAAAGTGTTGTTCCTATTTCCCCCTTTTTTTTTTCTTGTTCCTATTTCCTTATCATAAGAATATTTTTCTTGTTTGCCAATTTTTTTCTTGTCATTGTGCTTGTTTCGGTCAAGCCATAGGTGATAGCTATGAGAGGGAGCTATAGTGACGGTTGCATGAGGAAACATATTAGATGGTATCTAGTTTGAGACATGGAGAAGGCTATCCAGACATGGAGTTGTATACATGACAATATACATCCATATACTGAAGGCGAAGAAGACAAACTTAGCACCTTTCGAAAAGAAGGATACTTTTTGTGGGATACAGAGTGTTCCACATGAATATTTACATGGAGGAGCAGGTGGCTCCACCAATGGTGAGGCAGATGGCCCCACCTAGTACCAGTTCATAGGAATCCAAATTTCAGAGGGGGTCCTGCCCTTAGGATCCAGTAGGGAGGAGCAGCCTCCCAAGACAGTTCTTTGGAGATCAGACTTCAGAAGATGCAGAGGAAGCAGATGGCTCCAGAGATTGTACAAACTCAAAGGGAGTCATGTTTTAGAGGGAGCATGGTACTCCAGGATCGATGGATACTTGATGAGCTTGGTTTTAACCAATAATGTACAGAGTGAGATTGATCTCATAGAGAGTCAGTTGGCTAAAGAGAGAGTTGATTATTCATAGGGTGTTCCCCCCTAGATCCAGGTGGGAGGGAGACATCTCCCAAGACTGACAGACAAGTGTCATGAGTTGAGGAGGCCAGACATAAGATTCAGAGGCAAGAGGCTTCTAGGAGATGTGATCTTGCTATAGTGACAAATGAGACAACCAGTCAGGACTGGGTATGGATTTTGTCTTAGTCATGGAGGGAGCAACCAATGAGGCAAACTGAACAACAAGACTTACTCCAGTGACAGAGAGAGTTGGCTTCAAAGTTTGAGATGGAGGATCCTGGCCGGATGTACTCTTGGGATTAGAGGTGTGACAAGATCATATGAGATCTTCCTCATTCGGGGGATACTGATGAGCTTCTATATGATTGACTGCAATTCCATGACAACACCTATGATGACAAATCTGAAGAAGTTGAGTGATTCTACTTCAGATTCATATTTGGTGGATCCCACGATGTACATGCAGTTGATTGGATCCTTGATGTACCTGGTTAATGCTAGGCCAGATATTTTCTTTGTAGTGAGCACCCTCGGCCAGTATTTGGTTGAAGCCAAGGCAGTTCCAGTGGGCGGAAAAAAAGCATGGTACAATTGGATATGGTTTGTCTCAGGTGATGAAGTGACATTGTAGAGATATACATATTTTGATTGAGAAGGGAGTGCAGTAGACAGATTGAGCACCACATGATGCTACTTCAACTTGGAATCAATTACGAATTCTGGGATAAGTTGGAAGCAGACTTCTGTAGCACTCGGTATAACAGAGACGGAGTATGTCACAACCAGTGTCGCAAGTCGTGAAGTGGTGCAACTTCAGAAGATTCTTGCAGGACTTCATCTAATACATGGTACAAAAGGGAGAAGTGGAGTTCTAGTACTTATCCATAGATGAGCAGATTGCAGATATGCTCCCAGAGTTGCCATGTTGATTTGGTTGAGGAGGATGATACACAGGATTAGCCATGCTAATTTGGCTAGTGATGAGCATTGGTGTTTCAATATCAGGAATACATTCTACCAGATTGGTCATGCACGGGGCTATGCTAGCATTGATATGACCAAGGGAGAATGATTCATTCACTCACGGGGCTCTCCTAGTGGTGAATGACCCAGGTATGTTGATAGAATTTTGCAGACATTCTCCCAGATTGGTCATGCACGGGGCTATGATAGTGTTGATATGACCAAGGGGAGAATGACTCATTCACTCACGAGGATATGCTAGTGGTGAATGTCCCTGGAATGTTGATGTTATCCAGGTTCAGGCATATGTTCTCCTGCATTGGTCATGCATGAGGCTATGCTAGTTTCGATATGACCAAAGGAGAATGATTCACTCATCCACATGGCTTTGCTAGTGGTGAGTGGCCCAAATAAGCATCAGACAGAAATTATCCTAGATTGGTCTTACACGGGGCTATGCTAGTATTGATATGACTAAGGGTAATGATTCATTCACTCGGAGGGCTTTGCTAATGGTGAATATCCTAGGTGTAGTCTTTCTCTTGTCAAGGAGTGGATAGAATCAAGATGCTATCACATGCATATTCTGGGATGGAATGAATGTGTGGAGATGACACATCAACATGGCTCATGAAGACAACCTTTCTACGATAGAAGAAATCCAAGCATGGAGGATGCCTCCCTCATTGAGAGGGAGCGTTGGAGATTTGCAACTTCAGAAAGTCATTCTCCACAAAAAAGTACAAGAAAACCCATATACACCATTACAAAATCCCTAGGAAGAAGTTGAAGACCCACGAAGAGAATCCGACCCCATAGGAAAAAATAATAATAAAATTGAAGACCCATAAATAAGAATTTGTCCCCAGACTAGTGCCCAGATCAGTATAAATATAGGATTGACTCATTTCATTTTGACAATGAGAAATCTCCTTCTGCAGTGCACACAAGGAAGTTGGAGCTACAGTTTTTGGTAATTTCACTATTTCTGGTTTTCTGTTATCTTGGAGGGTGCTCCACACTCGGAGAATCTCTTGCTTGGTTATTTTGGATCATCTTATTGAGGTGCCATGTATTGGAGACACTTGCCTTGGGGAGGATCTTCTCTGTATGGTATTTTGGCTATTGATGGTAATGTACTAGTAATATCTTGGACTGAATTCTTCTAGAGAAAGGTTGTTGGGTTTTCTCCCAAGTTTGGGTTTCCTAGGATAAACTCTTGTGTTCTTGTGTTTACTGTGCATGGTTAATATTTCTAGATTTTGTTATTTTCGTTGCATTGTTATAGTTGAGATTTTCATTGTATATTTATTCTATGATAATTGATGTATGGAAGTGAATCTTGTTATTAATCATAAGGCAATAACTATCAGATATGAGAAACATATAAAACACTAGCACATACAAGGGTTCATATTGTCTCATTTATGGGTTCCTTTGTAGAGGATGTGTTTCCCTTAGTCCGCAATGCAACATTTTTCCAAGCCCTTTATTGTCATTAATTGATTATGGTATAAATCATTGAGTACTATGTGCAATGGAAAGTAAATAGTACCGCAATGCCACTTGAATCTAGAAACACATAGAGAGCCACATGCAATGGAAAGTAAGGGACACCGCAAGACACATTTCCTTAATAAGAAGGACATTTATTAATTATGTGATTTCTTTTGTAGGTCCTTCATTTTTTCGAGAATCATTTTATTGTACCCGAGACCTCAGGGCGATAATCCAGGAGGATAATATTGGCTTTTATCTTTTGCCAGCTACAACACCTCTGGGCCTTTTTCCCCTTCTTCCCATGAAATGAGGTACAATCCCTTCTTGGGTTCAATGAACCCAAGAACCCAAAATATGAGGAGTCACCGGGGAAGAAGTGTGGAAAGTGGTAATTATGAATGGGAGTGGTACGATGACCTTTCAAGGAACTACCCAATGGCAACCCTTTTCCCAAGGGTGACCAACTTACTAGGATACAATGACAACCACCAAGATGAAATTAGGTAAAAGGTATAATTTCCAAGCAAATGTTTTATAATCAAGAAAGGATTATTTGCAACATGCTCAAATGCTTCAAATATTAAAGTGATGTTGACCATGATACCAGACTTGTTACCTCATGAAGCAAGACATGTTGTCTTCTAGGATACAAACCTGATGTAGTGGATGTTGTTGTGTGGCTGGGGATGAGTGGTCATCAACAAGAATAGGAGGGACCATGCAGGCTCTACTGGTCAAGCTGACTCTTGGCAGTCCATGTCTGCTACTTGTGGGCCTTGAGACATGATCTCCTTAGTTACCCCTAGCCTGGGGGAGTAACAATCCCCATTGCATCAAGTTCCCTCAAGTGATGGGGAAGCTTTTGTTGAATTTGAACCTTGGTGAGCCACTTTCCCTATTGAAGTAGTTGTCTTACTTTGACAACCTGATATAGTTGTATGTTTTTCTAATGAGTGCCATTCATCCTAGTGTACATGATCCAATCCACTGGATCTTGCGCAATGCGGTTGGGATTGAGTTCTATAGTGGACAATTGTTAAGCCACCTTTCAGGTGTCCAATAGAGGTGAGAAATATGGTCTAAGCATCTCCACATTAAATATTGGGTGCAAGCCAAGGAAAGGAGGAATACTCAATTTGAAAGCATTGTCACCCACATCCTTTGTGACAGTGTAAGGCCCATATCAGATTGGTTTGATCTTCCTATGGGGGCCTGTGAGGCACTCTTTTTGAAAATGAAACCACACATTATCACCAACCTAAAACTTGTGAAGAACCCAATGTTGGTCATGTTGTTGCTTATACTTGGCATTAGCCTTCCAATATATCATGAACTTGTTGTTGGAGGTGTTGAATTTGTTCAACAAATTTGGCTACTATGTTTTCCTCAGTATGAGCATGGGAGGACTATGTTGGGGAAGATGGAATGAGTATATCTACATCAATGGGGGGGTCAATTGTTGGAACCCCAAGAACACTTGAAAATGTTTGTATCCAATGGAGTTGTGGAGGGCTCTGTTATAGCTATGTTTAACATAAGGATGGCTTTCATCCCATGTACATGGATGCTTGGAGTTGTACATGTGAAGGATATGCACAACCATTCTATTGACCACTTTCGTTTTTCCATCTATTTGAGGATGAAAGGCAGTCAATTTAGTCATTTTGGTATCCATCAGAGACCATAGGCTAGACTAGAAAGTATTGAGGAACTCGTTGTCCCTATTTGAAATAATGGTCTGTGGTAGCCCAAAATGAACCCAAACCTACTCAAAGAAGAGTCTAGCAATGGCCTTAGTTGTGATACTCTTTTTACATGGTGTGAAAATTGTCATCTTAGAGAATGATCGACAACCACACAAACATAATCGTGACCATGTTTGGTGGAGGGAAAACCTGACATGTAATCCATGGAGATAGACTCCCAAGGCTTGCTTGGGGCAAGCAGAGAAGTGTACAACCCCTTCTTCATGATGGATGGCTTAGAAATGGCACATACAGTGCATGACCTAATATATTGGTCAACGTCCCATCAAATCTTTGGCCAGTAGAAATGTTTCTGAATTATTGTTACTGTCTTTTCCACACCGAAGTTCATTGCCACCTAACTGTAATGTGCCTCCCAAATTATCTCTACACACTCACTTAAAGGAACACAAAGATGTCCTAGATAGCACAAGAGCGTATGGAGGTGGAAGTATGGAAATTTCTTACTATCACTTAGTGTCTGATAAGAAACAACAAAGTCAGAGTCATTTTTGTATAATTGTAGCCACTTGAGGTCTCGTGACCATGGGAGTTAAGAATTGTGGTGAGTGACACAATTGGGGGCTGACTAAGGTAGTCTACAACACAGTTGGTGTTTCCCTTCTTGTACTTAATCTTCAAGTGGAATCGTTGTAGGTATGTGGACCATTTCTGATGGCGATCATTATGTAGCTTTCCTTGTGCCTGCATGAATTGCAAAGGCTCATGATCAATGTGGATGGTCATTTTCTTGGCCAAAATATAATTCTTCCACTACTGACATGCCTGCAAAATGGAGTACATCTCTTTATCATAGGTGGGATATCTACAAACAACATCAAATAGTGTTTCACTATGATGGGCTACCAAATATCCTTGATGAATGAAGATGACACTAATAGCATAGTCAAAGGCATTTGTCTCAATCTCGAATGGTTGTTGCAGGTTTGGAAATGGCAAGACTGGTTTAGAACATAAGTGGTGTTTCAAATCCTGGAATGATTTCTGTTGTGATTATGATTAGGAAAACTTGGCTTTGAATCCCTCCTTGGTCACTTGACTTAAGAGCCAAGAAATATGAGAGAACCCCAACACGAACCTACATTAGAAATTGGCAAGGCCCAAGAAACTGTGGAGCTCTATCAGAGTCATCAGGGATCGCCAATCGTGAATGAATTGGATCTTAATTTGGTCCACATGCACCCCATGTTCATCCATGATGTATCCTAAG
Organism: Picea sitchensis; assembly: GCA_010110895.2. Classification (NCBI taxonomy): domain Eukaryota; kingdom Viridiplantae; phylum Streptophyta; class Pinopsida; order Pinales; family Pinaceae; genus Picea; species Picea sitchensis. Next base: position 34,724 of record SNQJ01S0030559.1, on the reverse strand, counting down.
TATTGGATCCTCTACATGTTGAATGAGCATTTATCCATGTTGGTGTATAACTTGTGTTGTCACAAGGTGTTTGGGACTTGTTGAATGTGATGCAAGTACTATGTCGAGTTCCCGTTAAAGATGAGGATGTCATCCAAATAAATGACCACAAAAGAGTTTGTGAATGACCTCAATATATCATCCATCATCCTCATGAATGTCGTTGGAGCATTAGTCAAGCCAAAAGGCATTACCAACCACTCAAAGAGGCCCTCCTTAGATTTGAAGGATGTCTTCCATACATCAGTTGGTTCTATAGGAACCTGGTGATAGCCTAACTTTAGATCAATCTTACTGAATAACTTGGCACCCTTAAGTTGATCAAGAAGATCATCAATTCAGGGGATTAGGTATCGATTATTGGCAATGATTGTGTTCAGGGCCCTATAATGAATACAGAGCTGCCATATCCCATCCTTCTTCTGCACCAACACAATTGGGTTCTTACAAGGTGAGGAGCTCGATCAAATGTGGCCCTTTTGGATGAGTTTATGAATTTAACGCTTTATTTCCTCATTCTCCAAAAGGGAGCATTTGCATATTGGACCATTGCGTAAGGGGGCACCAAGTATCAAATCAATGGGATGTTTGACCTTAGGCACCCCTACATGTGAAGTGAAAAGCTCTATGTACTCCTCTACAATCTTTCTCACATGCTTCGGTTGTGTACAGAGACCTTGTGTTGAAGTTGTGGTGATCACAATGACCTTCCATTAACCTTCAGACCGAACCATGAAGAAGAAAAAAATTGTATTCTGAGAGATTACCTTTCAGCACTGTTTTGTTGAGATCAATGAAATTGGAGTAGTTGAAACTACCTTTGGTACCATGTAGGGTTGTCCTCCCAAAGTAATAATGACACTATGGGGTTGAGACTCATAAACAACACAGTGTTTCCACTTATAAAGTTGTCATAAAATAACATCACAAACTTCGAGTGGGGCAACATCACACAATACCTCATCTTTGAAAGGCTTGATGTTGTAGGAAAAGCGACATTGCTCGTTGACATGAAAGTCGTGTCCTTGGCTCAAACAACCAATGGTGCATGGTTTGGAGTGTCATATTCAGAAGCTTCAATCTCTTGATGACCTTGAGTGAGATCAAATTCTTTTGGCTCTCACTGACAACAATGAAATGTAGTGGGGTCCCCTTCACCCACATCTGTCAATGGAAGAGGTGCTTCCCTTTCTCAAGCTCCTTTGGCTCATCTGGTTGGATCTTCGCAGTTGCAATGGTGGCACTATGTTCTGCATTGATGATTTGTTTTCCCTGGTCCTATTTCGAATCATAGTCTGAGTCAGGGTCCGATGCTTTTTCTTTAAGCTCAACCAACAATTGACTATTTTGAGCGACATTCACCAATTTTGTGCCAATGGATTTTGTGGAACTCAAACAACTTTCTAGTATCCTTATTCGACTTCTCATTACCCTTCTTTGTCTGCAACTTGGACTGGTTGTTTTGAGGTTGGCATTTCATGCTCTGTCCCTTGTTCCATGAGTTAGGGCTGCCTTTACCATGCCTTTGTTGTTACATATTTACAGACGTGAAATCTCACTTATTCCGCTGCTTAAATTTTTGCTCAATTTTGATAGCATATTCATAAGCGACTTCTAGTGAGGAGATGTCCAAGAAATCCATCTATGTTTGGATGTACCTCTGCAGGCCACTATGGTACTTCAGAACCAAGTGTCGCTCAGAGTCTTTGATACCCATATTTTAGTGCAAGGTATGAAAGATGTTGGTGTACTCCAAGACTTTCTAGTTTCTTTCCTGACACAGAGTCATCCATATCATGTATCGGTCATCATAGTTTCCAACGGGGTAGAATTCCTCCTTGAGGGAAACAATGAAGGTTGCCTAAGGGGATCATGTCTTGAATATCATAAACTCGTCTTTGTTATGTCTCTCCCAGTAACATTCCCACCAATCTTTGACATGGGGAAAGGATTTAAGGAGAGAGAAGGTGATCTTTTCGATGTCGATTTTTTTTTTAGAAGAGTAATATCCCTATAACAAATTTAACTACTTCTCCAAATCATCTGCATCTATCTGGCCTTCAAATAAAGGGATATCAAAGTTAACTTGTACGTTGAAGGGTGGTGTACCTCCGAAATGGTTTCTTTTTGAAGGTGCCTTGCCTGTCGTCGGTAGTTGTCAAAGGATTTGGAAAAAAATTGTTCGTCATCTCGTTCCTTTATCGCATAAGGGCTTCCTCGAGCGACATCTTGAAAGGATCTCTAACTCCATCATCTCTCTTTTCTTCCACCATGGAAGGTTTCTTGGGCTAGCAAGAGCGGTCATCCCCAATGAAACTAGCTTGAGACCCAACTCTCTATACCCTGACTTTGTTGGGGACATGCATCAAGAAATAACAAGGAGCATATTGTTTTGACATCGTTGATCCAGATTATATTGAGAATGAAATTAAATACACATAGAAATATAGCAGAGAGTACAATGATACAATGAAATCCAACTTCTATTAATGAATAAAATATTAGAATATTGTAGAACACAAATTGGCTAGAATGGTGGTAGCTTATTTCTAAAGAAAAACAAACGGTGGCTATGCTCATTCGGAAAAAGATAATACAATGGTCTGCAAGAATGGCCTTTTAACATAAAGCAAGAACCCTACAGGTCTAAAACCCTAACCCTTGGAAGTGAAGCTCCAAAATGTTTGCGGGCCTCGAGGTGGTTAGTTGATGTGTAAACTTCCCGAGGGAACAACTTTTGCATACAATTTTTGTTTGGGGCGTTTCGTAGCTTGTTGGAAAGATCTAATTGTAAATTGAAATTATTGGTAGGGCCTCGAAATGCTATGGAAACCATAAGCCTCCAATGGCAAGAAACATCATTTAGGGCCTCAAAATGGCCCCAGAAGTTTAGAACCCAAAAATCATAACAAAAACGACCAAGATGGAGAACCGAGATGAGTCGGTGGAAGAGGTGAGTGGCCATTGAATGGATCATGGCCCCTCTTGGGGGTGGTAGTCATATAGTTATGTTGGCACTTCCCTTTTAAGAGGAGTTGTTGGTAGTGTTGGTTAATTACATCATTATAAGGCTCTACCTAAATCCCTTCCCCATGTCAAAGATTGGTGGGAATGCCTTGGCTCTACCTCTCATGTTTAACTGAAGGGGAGGTCTCTTGACCAAGCCCATGTTGTTGCATCTCTATGCCTTGTCCTAGCCCTATAATGGAAAAATGACTCTTGGACCTACTTAGAGGTGGTCAACATATAGTTGTTAATTTCCTATAACTCAACAAACAAAATATTATGCCAATAATTTGATCTAACGAAAATTTAATCAATGTTGATATAAACTCAGAAAATTATGCATAAATATTACAACTGAGTTATTTAACCAAAATAGAAACAGAAACACATACAGAAAACCAAACACATAAAATGGACAACGCCAGAAATACCTTGGAAACCCCAGTGTGGGGAAAACCAACAAAGAGGGGCTTCTATTATGGGATTTCAACAGAATTTATAACAACAGAAAATCAGAAATTTCTTACAAAAATTTCCTTAGCAAGTTTCCTCACTCGCTCAACAAAAACATCCCAGCAAACTCGGCCCTACTTTTTCGGCCCTGAAAAAACGGCCTCCAGAAATATATTGTATGTGTTCTAAGTTCAACCTCACTCTGCTACCCAGTGTGGCCCTAGTTCAACCTCCAATGGCTGCCCAAGTCTGGCCCAGAACTCACCCTCTTCCTTTGTTGTTTTCCCTCTCCTTCTCTTGCCCAAGCACCCTCTTCCTCTTCTCACAAATGAGAATGTGTGTCCCTCTCACCCTTAGCCCTTCTATTTATCTCTCTAATTCATTTTTTCAAGAGACTTCTAGAAGCCTCCAGAAATACACTTTTGTGAATTATTAATTTATAAAACGTGACATTTTCATAAATTTGAGAAAAAGGTCATTTAAGTGACTTTTTAATTTTTCCCAAGTTAAAATTTAGGATAAAATAAACAAAGATGATCTAGGTATTTAATGTGTCCATCAACATGCCTAGGACACTTAGGCCCATGTTGAGACACCCACCGAGCTACAAAACTAACACTCTCTCTTAGCAAGGGAGGTTTCTCCACCTAGATCAATCTCTGATCCCATCTAATCTGTTGTTGTCATAGTTTCTCCCTTTGAACTGGAAGACATCCCAACTACCTCTGATGCACTTTGATATGATGTCTTGCTCAACTCCTCCATCAATGTCAGTTCATACCAATTGACATATTTGGAAGTCTTGGATGAAACCACTCGTCCACAAGTCTCTTCCACTGACACTAATCTATGATCCAAGATCCCCTTAGACCCCACTACAGGTTGTCCCAGCACCCTGTACAACATACCCTCTCTGATGCCAAGCCTCACTGTTGCATACTGGGTATCTTCTCCCTCTACACATATGAGCACTTGTCCATCCTCGAACTTGATTGCATACCACATATCCTCCAGCGTTGCCACAAAAATCAAATTGACCTTCAACTATGGAACATACATCAGCTCGACCACCTCTAGAGAACCACCTAACTCTAGATGGAATCTGATGCATCCAACCCCCTTCACTACATGCATGGTTCTGGCCCCACTACCCACATGCAAGTCTGAGCCTGTCTTTGAAACACTAAGGAACATCGACCTCATTCACGTCAAATGGCGAGATGACCCATTGTCCACGAACCATACTCCATTGTCCTCTAACTCTGCAACACTACTACTCGAAAGAGAAGCGACTAGAGAAAATTCATCCTCGAATTTCTCTACAAATGCATCCATCTTAGTAGATCTTGTGGCTGTAACCTTTTCCTCCTCCTCCTTCTTCTAGAACATCCCGCTCCACTGCCCTTCTTCGCATGAAGATATACATTCTCTTCCTCTTCACTCTTTGGCTGGCTAGCTTGAGTGGCATCAAGTCTCAGCTCCTCACGAGTGAAGTCATCCCATAATCTCTCCCAATCAGGGAGCTTCTCCCTAGCCACCACTCCACGAACAAATACTTCCCACTACTTGGTGAAGCCATTCAAGGTTGTCCTCACCAATTCAGTCTCATCCACTGCCTCTCCCACGACTGCTAGTTCATATCTTATCTGAGTGAAATTTTTGAGGTAAGTGACCATAGACACTCCCTTGACCATCTTTGTGCTTCTCATCTTCTCTCTTAGTAGCATCTTCCTTCTCTGGTTGTCATACTAGTACAACTTCACTAGGGCTTTCCACATGTCCTGCGTTGTCTTCTTGCCATAAAAATGAGGAAAAATGTGGTCCTTGACTCCATCCACAATTATCCTCCTAGCCTTGACATCTTTCTTGTTGTGAGTTGCTAGTTGTACTAGATCAACAAGGGTTGTCACTTTGCCTTCAACAATTTCCAACAATCCATTCTCCTCCAGTACCAAGCCAATACGCTCCCTCCAAGGACATAAATTTGAGGCACCATCCAGCCTTTCCTCAAACCTTAAGCCTTCATTGGCCATTTGAGTATGTTGCTCCATTTCTCACACACTTCTAGTCACACATCCTCCTTTATTGATTCACTCCCCGCTATGCACAACAAAGTATCTTGTCTCCTTCTGTACTTAGAGGATGAGCTCTTATACGATGTTAATTTCCTATAACTCAGCAACCAGAATATTATGCCAATAATTTTATCTAACCAAAATTTAATCAATGTTGATATAAACTCATAAAATTATGCATAAATATTACAACAAAGTTATTCAACCAAAATAGCAGCAAAAGCACATATAAAAAATCAAAAACATAAAATGGACAACACTAGAAATATCCTGGAAACCCTAGTGTGGGGAAAACCAACGAAGAGGGGCTTCTATTATGGGCTTTCAAGAGAATTTACAACAACAAAAAAATTAGAAATTTCTTACAGAAATTTCCTCAACAAGTTTCCTCACTCACTCAACAAAAACATCCCAACAAACTCTACCTTCTTTTTCGACCCTGCCTTTTCGACCCCACTTTTTCGACCACGCTTTTTTGGCCCTGCTTTTTTCGGTCCAGCTTTTTCAACTCTGAAAAATTGGCCTCCTCAAATCTATTGTATGTGGCCTGAGTTTGGCCTCTCTGCTTCCCATTATGGCCATGGTTCAACCTCCACTAGTTGCCCAAGTCTGGCCTAGAACCCACCCTCTTCCTCAGTTGCTTGCCCTCTCCTTCTCTTGCCAAAGCACCCTCTTCCTCTTCTCACAAATGAGAATATGTGTCCCTCTCATCCTCAACCCTTCTATTTATCTCTCTAATTCACTTTTTCAAGCGACTTTTAGAAGCCTCTAGAAATACACTTTTGTGAATTATTAATTTATGAAAAGTGACTTTTTCATAAGTCTGGGAAAAAAGTCATTTAAGTGACTTTTTAATTTTTCCTAAGTTAAAACTTAGGATAAAATAAATAAATTTTATCTGGTTATTTAATGTGTCCATCAGCATGCCTAGGACACTTAGGCCCATGCTGAGACACCTATTGAGCTAAAAAACTAACAGTTGTATTGGGACCTTCCTTTTTTAGGGGAGATGTTGGTAGAGTTGGTTGATTGCACCGTGATAAGGCTCTACCTAAGTATCCTTATGTCTTGAGTTCCACTTTGGGGGAGGTCTCTTAACCAAGACCCCATTGTGACATCTCTATGATTTGTCTTGCTCCTATACTAGTAAAACGACTCTTGGTCCCCCTTGGGAATGCTAGTCAAATAGTTGGGCTAGTACTTATGTTTTAAGCAAAGGTGTTGACAAGGTTGGTTGATTGCAATGCAATAAGGCTTTACCTAAGTACCTTTACATCTTGGGTTCTATTATGTGGAGAGGCGATGCAACGACATTGAACCTACAACCCTCTAATTTGACACTCATCATGCAAAGAATTATAGCAGAAGGGAGTCTAGGCCATTGAGGAATCTCATATATTCAATCCTCATTCCTTTCCAATGGTTGTGAAGCATTCATGCAATTTGTTTGGAATGATGGTAGAAGTGAGTCTGGGCCACCGCGGAAATCCCATCCATCCGATCACTTCTTTCTCTTTCACATATTTTTGGAGTCATTAGGTTTGGCACTCCATGCCTTGTGCGATTTGTTCTGAATTGTTGGATTTTCCTTTCTTCGCCCAATGGCTTTCATTGTCCTTGGAGATTTCCTTTCATCGCCTTTAATGTTTGAAGGGGCCTGAGTTGAAAACCCACATGATTTTTGTGGCACTTTAATTGATGGTCTAAGCCAATGCTTGTGGCCTTTAATTTTTTATTGTTGTAGGTGTGAAGGGAGGTAGTCCCAAGTAGTAGGGAAATTGGTCAGTGTGGGTTTAGTCCCCATCTGGGCACTGGTTCAAATCCTATGAGTTCCTTTCTGGTGCCTCAACGCACCTCAGAGTCGTCATTTCATTGAAAAAGAAAAGGGATGAAGGGATGAACTTGTGGCATTGATTTATTGGCCAAGTATTTAGGCTTATTAAAAGAGAGATGGTGAAGTTTAATACACGAGGGACTTTTAATTTATAACTAATTTTTAGAGAGGACGAATTCCATTCTTCCTCACAAAGAAGAAAGAGAGGACAAAGAACAAGAGAAGGGAAATAAAAGAGGAGAATAGAATCAGATTAAAAAAGAAAAGGATGCTAGGTATGAGGAGAACCTTGCAGTAGCAAAAACTATAAGAAACCTAGGTCAAATAAACTATGTTTTAGACCTTTCTTGAAATTATTGTAAGCATTGCCAAGACTTAGACTAGTATGTTGAGATTTGTGTACTATGGAAAGTGGTCCCCTTGTGTTTGTGAGCTTCTAAACACAAGAGGCAAATACTTTGTACCATGTACCTTGTACTTTATGTCTAATTTCACTTTGACTTAGGAGATTTAAGTCAAAAGTGAAATTTGGTCATTTTAGCCTAAAATGACTATTAATTCACTTTGTGGGTGAATTGATGGACATAAAGTGAAACTATGGAAACTTAAGTAAAGTGGGTTATGAGTTGAGATTCTTTTGGAGAGATCTCAACCATTGATTAGGGATGAGATGAGATGATATCATCCACACATACTTTAGGTTTTATCATGTTTCGTTAAGAGGGGCGCATAGGGCAAAGGGAGGCTCATTCACTCTTATGTTCACTTGAAGAGTTTGAGAGGGAGCACTGAGAAGAGGATGGTGGCATTGAGTGAGGAAATCTTGGGAGCCCCCATTCATGGAGGTATCCAAGAGGCTTAGACCCTCATTTATTTGTGGAGATTGTTCTTGCTAGGAGGAGGGCGCACAGCTAGCAGGGAGGACTTGCAGTGGTCAGTTTGCCTTGAGGATAGTTTCATTGGAGAGCTACAACACAGATTCAGATTTGTGTGCAAGGGTTTCTCCATTAGAACTTCCAACAGCTAGGGCGCTTCATTTCAGTGGATTGGTCAACTTGTGAGGAGGGCACATCTCTACCTCTTGGATTTGTGTTGCAGCTTGAGTCAAGTTGCTATTGTATCAGGGTCATTTGTTTATTGTACTTGCTGTATTGCACCTTCTATTATCCACATTTATACACTCATATTCCAAATTGGTTTTTCCCGAGGGGGTTTTATTCAGGGTCACGTTGACCAAAAATACTTGTATTCATTTTCATGTATGCTAGTGTTTAGAACAACATTATTTCAGCTATAAAGATCTCTAGGTGTGTCACATATTTTATGGCATGCATGTGCTAACATCTTGGTGACAAAAACTACATGCTAGAGCACCTAAATGGCCTATGTAACCATGACAAATGAACAAAAAAGTCCCTGAACAATTTGTTTTTATAAAACAACAACAAACCCTTGTTTGACAGTTGAAACTAAGAGAAAACTTAAGGTCAAAGACAAACCTAGTTAGCAACTTGTTAGGACCTGAAAAATCTTCATAGTAGGCCATCCCAATTTTTTTTTTTTAGGAAAAGGGCATTTGGATTTGTGATTTTATAATAGTGAGAGCCCATTGAGGCAAACATAGGTAATTTCATAAATAGTTTGTTGTGCAATTTGAGTTTTCCCTTCTGTGCTTGTGTCTTAAATTTTGTGTTCTTCAACTATGTGCGTTATTTGAAGTAGATTTGCAGCCCTAGTTGTTGTTTTTGTTTAAAATTTGAACCTAGGCTGCATTAGGAGGTCTCTTGACCAAGCCTCAATTGTAGCGTCTCTACACCTTATCTTGCTCCTATATTGGTAAAAGTGACTATGGGCCTCCTTTGGCGTTGTTAGTCATATAGTTGTGTTGGCACTTCTTTTAAGAGGATGTGTTGGTAGAGTTGGTTCAATACTCCCTGATAAGGTTCTACCTAAGTATCCTTACATCTCAAGTTCTAACAATCACGAAGTTTGTCTCTCCATTGTGTATTTAGCAACATTGTTAGTTCTCTCAGATATGACATTCACACAACCAACTTATCGTAACTATCAACAAACAATATCTACTCAACAAAATAAAATAGCAAGCTCCATCGAAATCACTCCCAATATGCTTCTTCACAAGTTGGTTTTTACTACCACAACCATGATCTCTACTTCATGGTCTCCTTGTGACTTACAAACATGCACCATGTTGTAATGCTCTTCAACTCGCAATGGTCTTATCGAGAGTAGTGCACATGCATTCAATGTAACTTTGAAATCATACAAGCATATTGCTTGATCAACAAATTAGAATGTATAATGATACCAAACAAAGCCCCCATTTTTTTATTTTGTAACTATGTGTTGCTCACCATGTCTAAGCTCAAGCATCATTACAAGTACCCACTGACATAAACATATATTCTCCATCCACCAATGATCTCTCTCATGACTTCCACATAGCTACAACGATGTTTTGCTCGATAGGAACTTCCATGGACCCAAGGCATAACTTGCAAGCATAATCCACAAACCTCCATTGTGATAGAGATAAAGGTCATGTTGGCTTTGTTATCATGAAAAACTTTTGCAAAAATAACTCATGCCTAAAACATCACATAATAAATCAATAATCAATAGGAGAACCAACAACACAATAACTGAACTATAAGGTATTGGTAGTAAAAACCTCCCAAAAGAAAACCTCATCTCTTTCATGACTCTTCCCTTTGTTATTCAACTTAGAAAACCTCATCTCTTTCATGATTCTTCCCTTTGTTATTCAACTTATATCTGTTGTTTGAAGATGACGTTAGCAAATTTCCATTATAAATACTCCTATACTCATATGATAACCATATTTTATATCAATTGATTCTAACAAGCTTCCCATATCTCATGAAAATACACTTTTTTAGATTTTTTTAACTAAAGTTTATTGTATTCCTTTAGTCCAAACCAAAGAGAAAAACAAAGGACTTATTCCCACTCCAAGCTTCACTTTTTAGATTTTTTAACTAAAGTTTACTGTATTCCTTCAGTCTAAACCAAAGTGAAAAACAAAGGACTTTTTTTTTTTTTCCACGAGAAATTATCTCGATATATATCATTTACATTCACTGTATCCAGTCTAGCACAACAGCCATTACAAATTTCGTCCCGGAGACCCAGTCAGAGTTTGACCTCGAGACCTCCTCCCAACACTTGGAGGAAGGTCCTGTCTTTTACCAATCGCGCTGGACTCACGGGACCCTCCCAACACTTGGAGGAAGGTCCTGTCTTTTACCAATCGCGCTGGACTCACGGGACGAAAAAAAAAAAAAAAAATAGAAGAAGAAGGGAGGACTTATTCCCCATATTTGGTGTTCTTTATGCTCTAAACTAGTTGACAAATTTTTCATTACAGGGATAAAGCTCTCCCAGACATTGTATTTTGAAATGGGTGTCTTCGGAGATTGGCTGGGAAGCCCACTCCAAGCTTCATGTGGTGTTTTGCCCCCCAATACTAAACTAGTTGACAAATTTTTCATTACAGGGATAAAGCTCTCCCAGACATTGTATTTTGAAATGGGTGTCTTCGGAGATTGGCTGGGAAGTGGATACATGATGATGCAGATGCTAATTACAGAGTTGATTGTTTGGCTGGGATGGCGATTTGCTATTGCTTCAGCACAGCTCGAATTAAGTGAAACATTGACAGGAGCTGTCAGCTTTCCTGATGGGGGAATCACTTGCGTAGGCAATATAGCTCTTTTTGTTGCAAGCTTGTTAAGAGGAAGGTTTTATTTGGAGACGGGTGTCAGGGATTTCATGGCCACTGTAACTGGTTCGGCCAAACTCAACGACATAAATGGGTTTGGAGTGACCACTCTACCGTGGCAGATATTGGATCGAGATGCTTCTGTTGTAATGCTGTCCAGCGATGTGTCGAATTCTTCCATGAGGCAATTCATGAAATATATCTACAATACCCATCGTGTAAACTCCATCCTACTGAAATGCCTTCCTGTAAAATTTGCATTAAAAGATGCATCGATTAAATCAAAATTAGAATCTGCATCAGCAGAGATCTGTGGATGCAACATGTGCAACTGCATTGTATTGTGGACAGTGGAAGATATCACAATCATGCTTGCTGGTAGGTTGCCTGAAACACTGAAACGGCTGTCTGAGTCCATGTGTCTACTGCCATCTCTGCCATGCCTGAGAGAAGGCTGCCATGGGTGCAACCAGGGCCTGTTTCAGGTGGAGGAGACTGGGAATGGCCAGAGATTGACAGTGATTCAGCAGAGATTGACAGATACGGAGCAAAGATTCCCTGTTTCAGTCTGTGATGCACTTGATTTTGAATTTACCACAACCATCCAGGAAAAACCTATTTGCATCTGCATTCCAGTGAAACCTGCATTCTGTGATGACTGGACAAAGCTGCTGATGAGATCTTTAAAATCTAAAGATAAGGAAGACAGAGGAGCCACAGTCATGGCTTCTGATGCCTTGGAAAACTACTTCGCTAATGGCAGAGGAGATAATGTGGAAGAAGTATTGTACAGAACTGCCTCGTTAGTACTGCCAAGGTTGACAGAAGTATTGATCAACTTTGTACTAACAGGTTGGTTCAAAGTGGATGGCTTCTCTAGCTCTCTGGTAGCCAGAAGGGCAATAAAACGCTATATTGTGGACAGCAAAGGAAATGGGTTTGCTGCTAATGCCTTTCTAACCAGTGCTGTGGTCATGGTCAAGTCCAATGTTGATAACACTAGTGTTTGTCAAGTGCTGAGCTTTAGGGGTACTCTTTTGGGGATCAGAACCTTATCGTTTATAGTTGGTTGTGTTAACTTGATTTGCTCTTTTAGTTGGGCTGTGCTTATTGCATTTGAGGGAGGCACTGGCAAATGGTATGAAATCGAAGCCATGCCACCGTCTAAACCTAGAATTGCTGTGATAATAGCAGCCATTTGTATTGGTTTGGGCATGGACTGTTCGGAATTGTTTTCCGAGAAAAGTGGTGGGAGGAGGAGCCTTGTGATTCATGGGAGAAAGAGGCTTATGCTGTGGGCAGTGATAGTCTTAGAGACAATGTGCATTGTATCCTGCATAGCTGTAGCAGGAGTCTTGGGTATAAAGAAGGGCTTTGGAAGATGGGTATATAGTGCTCTGCAAGGCTTGGTTTGGGTTAAGTGGGGAACTGGCAGTTATCTTCTAGGGGACTATTCACCGGAACATGTTCACAGACCTTCCAGTACGACCACGTTGGAACCTGGCCTTGAAACTCTGGATTACTCTTCTGCCAAGTGGGTTGACCATGGAAGTCTGGTGTACTCTTCTGCATTCTTGCTCAACGCTGTCTTGGCTGGAGTTCGGGGCAAGTGGAACTAGCCACTTTTAAAAATTAGATCAGGGCTTGAACATATAACTCCATGCTTATTATGCTTACTTAGATGTCTGTAACCCTTGGTTTTCACTGTTAGTAGGCCAATACAACTACTGTGTTGAAAGACAATGTCAATATAAAGAACTGTAATGGCTTGAATGAGAGCAATCGTTTAACGTAGTTGGCTGAAGTTCATTGTTGGAATCTTCTGCAATCTCTCTAATGGGAGTGGATTATTAACAAGTAAGTGGTGCCACATGAGCTTACACCATACCATGTAAGTGCTTAATTTCTATGTGAATTTCAATAATCATGATCTTTTGCCATTGACTTGCTATTGAGTCCAAATAGTTGTAGGAATTTAATTTCTACCTAATCAAACATTTTATTTCTCAGCATATAGAGAACAATCACAAGAGACAGTGAGTTCAAACCATAATTGACAGTTTGGTGCAGACTCGCCTCAAAACCTGGTTGTCAGACCAGAATCAGCCAAACCCAACAAACGTGAGTCTGACTTAGTTGGGTCTACCGTCTGATGACCAAACCCAGCGAGTCTGGTCAGACTTGGCCCCAGCTCAACTCCTCATCCTTTTTTAAAAAGGCCAAAAATGGTCATTTGAGATTATTTTTGGACTGTTTTTTCAGTGAAAGTTGTTATTGCAATGTGGGACAGACTCCAATACACAGCTACGCCACAACTACAACATTGAGGAGATTTTTCACCAACTAGCTGCTAAGCACGAACTGTAGAAAATCAGAGCTTGTTTCTTCAATTTTGGTGTACACTTTTAAAATTCAGACTTCTTTTTCCAGATCTCATTTTGCTCCATGGTCCAAGGTGTTTTTAAATGTATCATGTACTTAGTTATACAAATTTGATCAGAAAATACACTAAGATCATGGTGTATGGTGTTTTTAGTGTATCATGTACTTATACAATTTTGAACATCAGAAAATACACCAAAGACCATGGTGTATGGTGTTTTTAGGGTATCATGTACTTGTACAATTTTGAACTTCAGAAGATACACCGAAGACCATGCTGTATCGTGTTTTTAATGTATCATGTACTAAGTTATGCAGTTTTGAACATCAGAAGATGCACTGTAAATTTATCTGGCCAGATTTTGATATGGAGTCACTATAAAGGAGCAGGTGTACGAATTCTTGTTGCTATGTTATCATGTCTTGACAGAGAATCATCACATTTTCCGTTAGATTTTTTTTTCTCGTTTTTAGTAAAGTTCGTTCATTCATAACAGAGATAAACAGATGGTGACAGGACTTACATATCCAACATATGGAGTCACAGAGTTCATCAAAAGAGTGAGGAACAGACAAATTATGGGAACACTATATCGTTTAGCCCTATTATATTTCCCAGTAAAACCTAAATTGAGCTAAGCAGCTTTGTCAAAATTAGGCTTTGAATCAAAATATACATGTCTTTTGACAAAACTTTCAGTGAGAGATATATATTAACCAAAATAAAAAACACGAAACCAAAGCTTCCACAGGGGATGTGTGCTGGAAGTAGTTATCATTGTGCTTTGGCTTGGAGTTTGGTCCAGAAGACCAAACCCTCTTCCACCAATGGAGTGCATTCACCTTTTTGCCGAGCCAATCTGTCCTTCATGTTCCATTCACCCTATTGTATGCTATGTAATTATTATTTTTGTAATATGTTGTTTTGGGATGGGGAGCATTTTAGTTAAGGATTAGTATAATGGATTGTTTGTTGTCAATGTTGTCGAATATTTGGTTAGTTTTATGTTAATAAGTGTTCGATTCTTTTACTAAAATGCCATCAACTAATGTGAATAAATATGATCCGTAACTGATAGGCTTATAGTTAATCCATTTTTCCAACATGGAATTACACTGAAGACCATGGTGTATGGTGTACCATGGTGTTTTTAATGTCTAATGCACTTGTACAATTTTGAACATCAGAAGATACACTAAACACCATGGTGTATGGTGTTTTTAATGTATCATGTACTTGGTTTTGCAATTTTGAACATCAGAAGATGCACTGTAAATTTATCTTGCCAGATTTTGATCTGGAATGGCTATAAAGGAGCAGCTGTACGATTTCTTGTTGTTATGTTATCATGTCTTGACAGAGAATCATCACATTTTCCATTAGTTTTTTTTCCCTCTTTTTAAGTAAAGTTCGTTCATTCATAACAGAGATAAACAGATTGTGATAAGACTTACATATCCTACATATGGAGTCACAGAGTCCATCAAAAGAGTGAGGAACAGACAAATTATGTGAAAAAACACGAAACCAAAGCTTCGACAGGGGATGTGTGCTGGAAGTAGTTATCACTGTGCTTTGGTTTGGAGTTTGGTCCAGAAGTCCAAACCCTCTTCCACCAATGGAGTGCATTCAACTTTTTGCCAAGCCAATCTGTCCTTCATGTTCCATTCACCCTATTGTATGCTATGGAATTATTATTTTTGTAATATGTTGTTTTGGGATTGAGAGCATTTTAGTTAAAAATTAGTATAATAGATTATTTGTTGTCAATGTTGTTGAGTATTTGATTAGTTTTATGTTAATAAGTGTCTGATTCTTTTACTAAAATGCTATCAACTAATGTGAATAAACATGATCCGTAACTTATAGGCTTATAGATAATCCATTTTTCCAACATGGAAAATACACTGAAGACCATGGTGTATGATGTACCACGGTGTTTTTAAATACACTGAAGACCATGGTGTATGATGTACCACGGTGTTTTTAATGTATCATGTACTTGTACAATTTTGAACATCAGAAAATACACTGAACACCATGGTGTATGGTGTTTTTAATGTATCATGTACTCAGTTTTGCAATTTTGAACATCAGAAGACGCACTGAAAATTTTTCTTGCCAGATTTTGATATGGAATGATTATAAAGGAGAAGCTGTACGATTTCTTCTTGTTATGTTATCATGTCTTGACAGAGAATCATCACATTTTCCATTAGATTTTTTTCCCTCTTTTTAAGTAAAGTTCGTTCATTCATAACAGAGATAAACAGATGGTAATAAGACTTACATATCCTACATATGGAGTCACAGAGTTCATCAAAAGAGTGAGGAACAGACAAATTATGCGAAAAAACACGAAACCAAAGCTTCGATAGGGGATGTGTGCTGGAAGTAGTTATTATTGTGCTTTGGCTTTGTTATCGCACAATTTGTACTTTGATAGAAGAGAAGGTAAAAGGAAAGCAAATTGGTGTAACAGGAGACTATCCTATCACTGTCACATCAATAGGATGTCTCTTTCTATTTAGGGTGGTAGGCCCAGGGGAGACGTCTCTGGTGACCTGGGGTTTTGAGAAGGCAAAGGGAAAGTAGTTAGGTAAAAGGTCCCCTCCCACAAATCACCACCGATCAGAAAGTCCGGTTTTAAATAACCAATGAAGAGACAATATGCCAGAAGTGTACTTGCCCAGAAAAAAGCAACAGAAAAACTATATATTTGCAAGAGCACTTGCTGGTTAGCACTTCATAAAACCATTGACTTTCTTAAATAAGCAATTTGCTGGATATGGTGAAGTAAACAGAAATCTTATAACAACAATGCTTATAGAGCAATACTTCACATAAAATGTCTTAAAACTAGCTTTAGAATGACTAAAAACCATTAACCATTGAAGTCATAACATTAGCATTTGACAGAAGCACATAAGACAAAGTATAATTCATCATTTATAAGCTTTTAATGCTGCATTAAATGGCTGTAACTTACTTTAGTAACAGCAGCAAGTAGTTTAGTAGATTGAGCTATTCTAGGGTTAGAAAGTGTTAGTAGGTTGTTCAAAGAATAGGTTTTGAAGATTATGTTGATCAATTACTCAATGGAGGACTTAGACTAGTGCTTTCTTAGTGCAAATGGAGTCAATAAAGTGGCAGCAAATGTTGAAGAAACATGATGATAATAGGAGAGCCAAAGACAAGAGAGGTTGATGAATGAAGTGTTGGTAAGCCAAGGCTTCAACCACCAAACCCTAGGGGAAAATGACTACTAAGGTGTAGGTAACCCTAGGCCTTAGTAGATTTTCCTCCCTCTTTAACTCAAAGATGAAGCAAGTGAGGGCTAATATGAAGCAGCAAGTGCTAGGGTGTTGCAATGGCAAGGCCCTTAGCAATGGCTTCAAGAAAAAAGACTCCTTGGCACAATCTAGTAGGTGGATAGCAATTGAGATAAGGACAATAACATGTGCTTAATCTCCCAGGGTTTTAAGCTAGCAATTTCATAATCTTTAGCAAAATGCAAATTAAAGATACTATAACCATTCAAAAGAAAGAAGAATTGCAGAATTTTACTTACATTCACCAAGAATAATCTAGCATATCACCTAGTTGTAGACTTTCCACCAAGAAAATGCCCAAAAACACCAAGATTAGCCTTCCTTCAACAAGTGTGCACTAAATTTCAGTCACAAAAACCTAAGTAGGGCGCAAATTTCAGACCTCACAAGTGTGAGTGAAAGATGATGAAAAATAAGGAGGATTTTCCCCCTATTTATACAATACTAATGACCAAAATTAGGTCAAAATGGCCGACAAGGCCAGTTACAAATAATATCTAGTTTTTACATTAAATGTCACAACTAAACCCTAAATCAAGCTGCTAAGGTGACGTCGTGCCCTTTTAGGGTGACATTAGGCCCTTTTTGGGCAACGTTGGCATCTTGGAGCAAAACGTTAGGCCTTCTTGGGCCTCAGGAACCTGCCACACGTGCTACTTGGCACACAACTGCCTCCAAAACATCCCAAAACGCTGGATGACGTCATGGGTGACCTGGGTGACATCATGGGCCTTCCAAGGCCTACATCATAGTGGAAAGGGCACAACCCCCCTGGGTCCAAGCCTGCCAGGCTGCCCCTGGTGAAACGTCCTCCTCTCTCTAGTGCAATCCTCTGAACTGTCTTTGCCCCTTGCTAGGGTCTCAACATCCATCCGGTGGGCTTTTAGCCCCTTGGAGGTCCGAACTAATCATCTCCCCATGTGTACCTATTCATTGGGTGTGGCCCTACAACATCAACAGATACGCCCTCCATGGGCTCATAAGTCACAAGGATCATAGCAATGTCAATCACATCTAATCATCAAGTTATTAAACATGTGCATAAAACCCCTTTTACCCGGACAAATGCTCAAAGACATTATACTAATCTGCAAGCCAAGTTTGGAGGGAACGCTAGGACGTCCTATTGGTCTAATGCTCATTGGATGTGGGATGTTTCCAGGGAAATTCAATCTAGGCCATGTGAGTGGATGAGGTGGTAAGTGATGTCTGGGCAAGGGGTGCAATGAAAGCAGGGAAATGTATGGCTTACATGTGGGTGCCTTTGAAGAGGGTGAGCTACACCTGTCATGGATGCAAATGTTTCCAAGCCCATTCATGCCTTTTATCTTTATTCTTATTGCTTTTTCTTTCAAAAGGCTAGTTAGGGGACACTGCCCTGGTGTGGTGACTAGTGGTGGCAATGTTACCCACAAGAATTTCACAGAAATGATAAGGTTGGCTCGTGATGAGACCCCCTTTCTCTTGGTTATGCCACCAAGAGCCACTACCCTGGTGTGGTGACCAGTTGTTGGTAGTGTCATACCGCTACATGCCCATGGACCTAATAGGTTGGTTCGTGATGAGACCCCCTATCCTCTAACTAGGTCTTGTTTTATTATTTTTTATGGGTCCCTCTGTT
>SNQJ01S0030558.1:65780-76194 GCA_010110895.2 Picea sitchensis | reverse complement strand
CTTTGAAATAAGGTCATTTCTTCTCATCATATTTCAATCCATCAGGAAACACTGGGTTCTCATGGCTCATAGGATCCATCTCATGGTCAAGTAAATCTGTTAGAAGCTTGTGAAACCACATTGCTTTGTATAATCGAAGCTTATATACTCTACCTCTGTAGTACTCAAGGCCATAGAGTTTTGTTTCTTGTTGTATCAGGAACTATGGAAAACTTCACGGTAGCATATCAACTGGATGTGTTCTTCCGGTCCACTGTACTTTCTGCTCAATCTGAATCGACATATCTCACAAACTCAAGTTCACACTGGAGGCATATCCGACTGTGCTTCATATATATCTCAATACATGTTTTGTTGTTGTCTAGTGAGTCTGTCTTAGTTGACTCATGAAATGGCTAGGCAAATTCATTGCATGGCCTGAATCAAGTCTGGTGTTTAACTAGATACATCAGTGATCCAATTAGTTGTGGATCAGTCTCATCTGAATCGTCATCAATCATCCTCTTTAAATCCATCATGGTGGATTTTTCATTCTTTCATACTAAACTTCTTTAATATTTTCACTATGTATTTTCCTTGATCTGAGAAAATCTCATTGGTCCTCTGTCATACTTCTTGTCCCAAGAAGTAGTGCATCATACTCAGATTCTTCATCTCAAATTTTGAAGTCAAGGATTACTTGTATGCAACACCAACTCTTTTTGAATAAATCATTAGGATCAGGTTCTTGTCACCAACACTTTATAGTTTTGGATTTGTAGTACTCTTGCCGAAATCCAAACTCATCAAGAATATATCTATCTGATATAGTTTCCAACTCAAGGATGGTAGTACGGATGGAAGTGTATTGGTTCATTGGGTCAAGTGTCTCATCATAGACAACTCCCTATGTTTATAAGAAACCTTTGGCTATAGATATCGTTTTTTATTTCTCGACACTTCCATCAGTTTCATGCTTGGTCTTATGGATCCACTTGAAGGTTACCACATACTTCCCTTTCTGGTCCTTGAATAATATCTTATGCAACACTCTTTAATATATATTGCTATTATTCTATTATGGCATCTTTCCATACTAGTTCTCGTGTTGCTTCTCTAAGACAAGGAGTCTTGGCATCAATGAATTGGCTCATGACTGAAGGATAGCTCGAAAATCTCTTTTTCTTTCTCGGAATGTACCTTGAGAGGCTTGTATGTTTCTCTGCCTCTTGCAGAGTGAGTCTAGGTAGGCATTTTATGCCCTACTGCAATATCTCTGAACATATCAACTAGAGAACCTGGATAAACTGAAGTAATGTTTGTCTCCCTTTGAATTGCTGAAGGGGGAGAAGGTATTTTCTCACTATCAATCTCCATCCGAGATTTTCAGGATCTTTGAAAAATTGTCTCTTCTTCAAGAACAACGTCTCTGATTGTCTCAATATGTCTTTGACTAGGGATGTCTTTGAAGATTCATTGTATCCTTTCTTCCTATAGGATATAGATTGGAATTATTCTCTTTGGGTACATGAAAATACATTGGGCATCCAAATAACCAAAAGTGTTCAATATCAGGCTTCATTCTGGCGAAGACTTCTTCGAGAGTTATGTTTTTCGAAGTCCAGTGAAGACTCTTGTTCTGCACATATACTGTGTCATGCATGCTTCCTCCCATGGAATCCTAGAAGGATTCTGATCATGATTTGTAGCATTGGTTGTCTCAATGATGGTTCTATTATTCTTCTTTCTAAATGGTTTTGCCTCCTTTTGAGTCAAGTGACTCCCTCTGAAGGATAAGCATCTTCTTTGTTTAACCTATATGAAACAAGAAAACAAAAAAAACCAACACAAGAATATCTCCTAAAGGGGAATAATGAGTACATCTCTAGAATCAAAACAATTTAAGGAATATAGTCATAGCTACAACACCTACTTGTAATGTAGCAAAATTTAAGAAATATGGGTGAGAGGAATGACAATTACAACAATCAAACCTGAATTTTTTTACTTTGATTGTGTTGTTTCTCTTAATGCACTGAGATCCCTTTGGATCCATGACTTCAACAAAGGTTCCTTCCTCTTGCAATTTCACTTATGACAATGATACAAATAATATATACAAGTGCATACCTGAGGATGCTGATATGATTTCTTCAATGGCTCTTGGTTGATCTCTATCCTCTGAGATCTTTATGAAGAATATGGTCACGGTGTCACCTTTTTTCATCTTTTTTATTTTGAAGCTGGCCCTTCAATGTAAGGGCTTGAGTAGGTGATTGGCTTCCTTGTCCCGACGTCATCTTCCTTCCATTCATTGATAGTTGTCTCTGGTAAACCCTTTACCCGCAATAAGTCTTCCTTTGAAGTCTTGTCTTTCAATAACTTTGAAGTTTGCTTGATTCATCAAGCTTGTCTTCCATCATAGTTTCAGTTTATCATAATTTTAGATTCTTCACAACTCTTTGTCAATTAGGCTAGAAAACCTAACGGCTAGGATAGTCTAGCACTTTTAGGTTTTATTGGACTTATGACTGCCAACAATAAGCCTTTGAAAGATAGGATAACACTGTTGAGCTGAAGAGCTCCTTCAATGAGTTTGTAGAAACCCTAATTCTGAAATTTCTGCAGAAATTTGCGAAACCCTAGAAACCCTAGGGCCAAAAATTCAAAATGCTCAAAATGTCAGTCTGAGAGTCTCTGGAGATGCGCTGGAAGAGGTCGTACTCTTCTATGCCAAAATTATCCCTAGCGTCCAATTATTAACGGTTGAATCACCACTGAGAAGGAGGTTGTACGGATTTTTTGGAAACCCTAGGAGGGTCATACTGTTCTGTAGAAGAGGAGGGAAGGATAATAAAAGATTGTATCTTGTGCAATGGGTTCTTCAAGACCTATGTTCTGATACCATGTCGATTTTTCATAATCTAGGTTAAGCATGAATTTCATTCCATTTTTTCATTTCACTTAACCATAAACAATAATGTTGTAGCAACCAAGATCACAAGAAGAAACACCATGCACAAGAACACAAGAAGTATCATGGGAAACCTTTCTCAACAAGGGAAGAAAACCTGGCCAAATCCTTTTCTATATTCTTAAAGAGAATAACTCCACCAAGATAAACCCTAGCACACAAGAGGGTGCTTCAAACCCTATAACTCTAGCGCCCAAGAGAGGTGCACACGTTTTGCCAAGTAGATGTACTTGCTGAAATTTCCAAACTCATAAGGAAGATATGATTCTACAATGGAGTATCATCCCTTACTTATATTAGACTTGACCAATCAACAAAGGCATCTATTGGCTCAACAAGTTCGATCTCTCTAAGTCAAATATATTATTATTATTATTATTATAATTAATATTAATATTAATGTTAATTATCTTTTACCTTTATTATCTTTTACATTTATTATTAACCATATTAAGGTGGGGCCGACCTGTACCCTTTACATAACAATTAGGGTTACAGGTAGGTATGACTCTTGAATAGTATATAGCAAAGGATATGATACACCCACTAGTGCTCATCCACTAGGGGCACATACATAAGGATGTCATAGCTCTGATTCACTTGCATTACACAGAAGAACCAAGTCTTCACACATTCACCTATGCTCATCCACATGCATGTCCACTCTATAGATCTAGTTTCCCACTGCCACTGACAAGAGAATCATCTGGATTCTTCTCGTCAACTCTGTTGTTCAGACGAGGCTAATACATCATATTCATTTTTTTTCTCATGACGATGCACTGAGAACTTTGGGATTTCACATGTTCACCTTATGCTCAGCCACATGCACGTCCTAACTCAATGGATCGTTTTTCCACTGGATAATCATCTGGATTTCTTCTCAAATATCTTCATGGAGGAGGTCATCTATAAGTTCCTAGATTTGTCCTAGGCAGGAACCATGAACCCTTCTTAGGGGATTTCTCTCAGGTTTGTAAGTTGAGAGAAAAGATTCACATAGCTGCAATGATCCACACCTCACAGGTTTGTAAGCTGGAGAATGTCTCACATATCTACATTAATGAACAATATGAAATAAAGCTGGGAGAACTCACCATAGATGAATATATCAACAAATTTCTCGAGTTTATGAGGTATGTGCCATACATAAAGGATGAAAAATAATGATGCAATGATTTATTAGTGGATTACCTCAGTCCTACCGGGACATAATTGAGTTTGATGAGCCAAAGAATTTAGAAGATACTATTTGAAAGGCAAGGTATTTCTATGAACAATTCAAGAATAAGACAAAACCCCGTGAAGACTGGAAGAAGAAAAAAAAATCGATATTTAAGAAGAAGGGGTTTAAATCCTCGAGATTTAAGAATGATGGGATCTCTAGGATTATCCTTCCTACCAGAAGTGTGTATCAACAAAAATTTTCATCCTAGAGTGGAAATAAACCATTAAGAGCAGTTCCAAGTAAGATTGATAACATGAAGAGAGAACCTTTGAAATTTTGGGGTTGTGGAGAGGAACATTTATTGAGGGACTGTCTGCATAGGCAACAAAGCAATAAGAGGGTCTACAATGTCCAAGAGGCTACCACAATCAATGATGTGGCTAGGAGCATGCCACAAATTTATGCATCCTTGGATAATAGAAAAGATGACCACAAAGCTTCAGTGGTGGAGATGGAAGGTACTATTTCCAACCATATTCTAATTTGAGTTATGTTACCCCTCAAACTATTGAGAAATGTAAATTGCAACAAGTTAAACATGTTAAATCACGGCTGGTACAACTAGCCACTGGAACCAAAAGAAAAATAGCAGAGGTCATACCAACATGCCAATTCGTTATAAGTGGCTTACCCAACCAAGCGAACCTAAACATACTTCCTTTAGGATCTTATGACCTGTTGATTGGCATGGACTAGTTGGCTGCCCACAAAACCAAGTTGGACTATTATAGTAAAACTTTGGAGTGTGGAAATGAAGAAGGAAGAAGGGTAACCCTACAAGGGATTCAAAATCATGTCTCAGTGAGACAAATATCAACCCTCCAAGTGAAGAAGTATTGCAGAAAGGTATGTCCCTTGTATGCAATACAAGGACTTAACTCTATTGAGAATGACAAACCCAGCCTAGAGGACCATCCTATATTAAGAGAATATAAAGATGTATTCCCATAAGAGGTGCCAGGTCTACCTCCAAGAAGGGATATTGAATTTTCAATAGAACTTGTACCAAGAGCGATACAAATGTATAGAACACCCTATAGAATGAGTCCACTAGATCTAGTTGAGCTCAAACTACAACTGAAGGAGATGTGGGACAAAGGCTACATTCGACCTAGTATGTCCCCATGGGGAGCACCCGCCTTGTTTGTGAAAAAGAAGGATGGCACACTCATAGTATGCATAGATTATAGACAAATCAATAAGATGACCATCAAGAATAAGTATCCCTTACCAAGGATCAATGACTTGTTTGACCAATTAAGGGGTGCTACAATCTTCTCCAAGATTGACTTGAGGTCTGGATACCATAAGGTCCGAATTAAATATGCAGACATCCACAAGACAACCTTTAGGACAATATATGGTCACTATGAATTTTTGGTGGTGCCATTTGGGCATACCAATGCATTGACCACTTTTATGTGCTTAATGAATAACATATTTAGAAAGTTCTTGGATAGGTTTGTGTTGGTTTTCATTGATGATATCCTAATCTATTCCAAGAATAGGGAAGAACATGAAGAACATCTCAATCTAGTACTCCAAGTACTAAGAGAATATCAACTCTATGCCAAGCTTAGTAAGTGTGACTTTTTCCAGAAACAAGTTCATTACTTAGGCCATGCTATCTCTAAGGAAAGAGTGGCAGTTGATCCTGACAAGATTAAATACATCATGGATTGGCCTACCCCAAAGGATGTATCTGATATTAGATCCTTTATGGACCTAGCAAGATACTGTAGAAGCTTCATAAAGGGATTCTCCAAGATTGGTTTCCCAATCAACTTCCTTAAGAAAAAGGGGGTTAAATTCATTTGGACATCAGAATGTGAAGGAATATTTCAAGAGATGAAATACCTTCTAACCAATGTTCTTGTACTGAAGATTGCAGACCCAAACAAGGACTTCCTTGTGTGTACAAATGTATGCAAGGAAGGGCTCGAAGGAGGCCTTATACAAGAAGGACATGTGATTTGCTACGAATCCAAAAAATTGACTGAGCATGAAGTCAATTATGTAACCCACAATATGGAATTGGCTTCCATAGTGCATGATTTAAAAATTTGGAGGCATAATATTTGTAGAATATTTGTACTTATGACATACCATAGTGGATTGATATATTTGTTTGACCAACCAAAACTCAATGTGAGACAAGCTAGGTGGATGGATTTCCTTAGCGAGTTTGATTTTGAAATCAAACACATCAAAGGAAAGGAGAATAGGGTGGTTGATGCCCTTAGTAGAAGTATGAAAGTGGTTCACTTGGCAGTTGTAAGCACCAATGAATCAGACATCAAAGAGAGAGTCAAAAGTGCACAAGAATCAGATGCATTTTTCAAGACCATGACATCATACCTAAAGCAAGAGCCCACAAGGATGAAGTACGAAGGCTATCAGATGCTTAATGATGGAATGGTGAATTATATGGGAAGATTGTATATTCTGAATTGTGACGACTTGAAGAGGTTCATAATGGATGAACTACACAAAAGACCATATACTAGTCATCCTAGTTATCATAAAATGATCATGACCACTAGGAAATTATTTTATTGGCCCGGAATGGAAAAGGACATACCTGATTACTTAGCTAAGTGTATAGAATGTTAGTGAGTCAAGGTAGAGAACCAACACCTAGCATGGTTGTTGCATTCCCTACCAATTCCCGAATGGAAATGGGAAACCATCTCCATGTATTTCATCACAGGGTTACCAAAATCAACCAAATAGAATGACGCCATCATGGTAGTTGTGGAAAAACTTAGCAAGGTTGCTCACTTCATTCCCATCAAGTGAACTTTCAAGGCAATAGATATTGCCAATATTTTCATGAAAGAGATATTTATACTACATGGCATGCCTAAGGAAATTATATCCGACAAAGATACAAAATTTACTTCAAACTTTTGGAAATCTCTGTTCGCTAGATTTGACACAAAATTTCTCTTTATTATAGCGTATCACCCTCAATTTGATGGGAAGACAAAGAGGGTAAACCAAGTGTTATATGACATATTGAGGATGCATGTAATGCATCAACCCAAGAAGTGGGAAGACTACCTACAACTGGTACAGTTTTCCTACAACAATGGCTATCAAGAGTCATTAAAAATGAACCCTTTTGAAGCCCTCTATGGAAGACAATGCAACATTCCAATCAACTAGAACAACCCAGTAGACAGAGTTACAATCGGGTCAAATATGCTAAAGGAAATGGAACAACAAGTAAATCAGATTAGATGAAATCTGAAAATAGCCCATGACAGATAAAAAAGCTATGTAGATAGAAAAAGAAATCCTAGGGAATTCAAAGCAGGGGATCATGTGTATCTTCGAGTTAGACCCAGAAAAATCTCTTCGAGGATGGGAGATTGTGCCAAGATGGTACCTCAGTATTGTGGACCCTTTGAAGTTTTGGATAGAGTGGTATCGATAGTCTATATGATAACACTTCCTCCCACAGTGAAGGCACATAATGTTTTCCACGTTTCGTTATTAAAGAAGTATGTACATGATTATAATCATATTATTGACTGGTTTGTGATTCAGGTGGAACCCGAGGGACAATTCCTACCAGAACCTCAATCCATAATAGACAAGAAGGAAACCCCACTCAGGAAGAGAACCATTTCACAAGTCAAGGTTCAGTGGAAACACTTTGGCCTAGATGAGGCTACATGGGAAATGGAGGATGACATGAAACATGAATATCCATTTTTGTTTACTTCTGTACATACAAAGCACATCGACAGACAGATCATCGAAGACGATGTTCCTTTAAGGGGGAGGGGATTGTAATACCCCTGTTTCCCCCAGTTTGGAAATATAACTATAACTGGCCAAGAGACTATGGAAGACTAAATATCTGTGAATGCTTGATTTGATGAACCTTTGTATAAAAGGGTCAATGTATGAATTTTCTATTATTAATAGAAAATGGTTATGTGTTTCACAACTTTTGAAAGGAATGGAGTTTTCCAAGATAGACCATGGATGCTATCAGAGATATGGTGAGGGAAACCAAGAATGATTGAGATGACCCTCACCAAACCAGTACCTATTAGGTGTAATTTCTCCCCCTGTAAAATGTTGCCTGTTGGACTAGATTCGTTGGATGAGAGGATACGTGGTAGGATATCCTATAGTCCAGAGACTTGGTACTCAGGAGGAAATTGGACAAGAGTCTTCAAAGTGTGAAGAATCTCGAAGTTGTGAAAGGCGAAGTGAATCTCAACCGTTGATAGGTAGAGGACACATGGCACTATATTCGAGAGTCTGGAGTACTTGGATCTTTGGGGAATTTGTGATGTGAAGAGTTGGTAAGCTCTGAATCCTGGAGTTGCAAAGTGACGGGAGTTGTGGATCTATGGATCTACATGGACAGACCTCGACCGTGAGATTTGAAAGAAGCTAGAAGGTTGTATGTTTGGGGCTGACGTGGCTCACTGACGTCATCAAGGGTGACGTGGACCCACAAATAAGGTGCCACGTGTCACCGGGATATAGATGATTTGCAGACCCCTTATGCCTATTAGAGCATGACACGTGTTACCCCCTAATGAGGACATGTGTCACCCCTGGCCCTCACCACGTGTCAACCTTTGGTTCATGCCTACCTAGCCAACATGGTTGGTGATGAAACCAGGACTTCGAGAGTTCAAAATATTTTTGGCATAGTATAGTAGAGGGATGTTCAACGTCGATCGTTGATTGTCAAACGCCGAAATGTTTAACATCGATCATCGATTCCCGAATGATGAAATGTTCAACGTCGGTTGCCGATTTCCAAACGTCGAAACGTTCAACGTCGATCGTCGATTACTAAATGCCAAAACATTCAATGTCGATCGTCGAAATGTTTGACATCGATCTTCGATTGTTGAACATCGAAAACTTAGAAGGTCAAT
This sequence comes from Picea sitchensis, assembly GCA_010110895.2. Classification (NCBI taxonomy): domain Eukaryota; kingdom Viridiplantae; phylum Streptophyta; class Pinopsida; order Pinales; family Pinaceae; genus Picea; species Picea sitchensis. The sequence continues at coordinate 67,103 of SNQJ01S0030558.1, read as the reverse complement.
ATTCGATTATTGAACGTTGAAACATAGAACGTCGAACGTCGATCATCGAATGGCCAAGGCCATGTGGAGAGATTTCGGGACTTCGGGGAGTATGCGTGCAGTAAGAAAAGGGGATTTCAATGCCGAACGTCGAAGACCCCAACTAACAATGCCAGGATAACTTCGGGAGGAAATAATTTGCAAACCAAAACTCAGATTTTAGTGTGGTGGCGACTGTTAGAAAGATCGTGGCAAGCAGTAGCTAATGGAGATCCTAGAATTAGGGTTTGAGATAGTTAGGAAAAACAAAATTATGATGTTCCACCCCTTAAAAGAGTATTTAGGGCTTAGTTGTGTTACATAGTCCCTTAGAGATATTCTTCCTTCTAGTGCTCTTCAATACAAGTAGAAAGAGCCAAGTCTATTGTATGTTTTTTGGAAGTTCACCACAAGAATAATACTTGTCTCTCAAACATAAAAATAGTATCAAATACATAGTGGGTGGTGATTTCCTAACTTTCCTAGCCTCTAAGATCACCTACAACCATCCATATTTCATTCCAATTCTGTAATTTCCTCTTCACGGTGTTGAATTTGGTTAATTTCCAGTGTGGTAGTAGCTAGCAATGGAGAACATAACACGAGCTATCTAAAGCAAGCACTTGAGAATGTTGAAATGAATGTTGGAGTTAATGGAAATGAGAGAATTGAGGGAAATGGTGGCTAACATTACTTATGACAAGAGAAATTTAGGACTCTTATACTTCCCCGTGATGATTGTACTCAATCCATGCTTCTATAACTACATGAGAAGATTTTCCCATTAACCTAGTACATGCATTCAATGATTGGATTTAATAATTCGAAGGAGGTGGATGGATTCGTTTAAGTCACATGGTGGAATAGAGATGAGATACACAATTATAATTGTATTAAATTGGTCCCAAATTGTATTAATGACACTTTAATACTTGTTTTCCAATTCATCTAACCTATCTAAAACATCATTATCTTGGTTCCCTTTTCCTTCCATTGCACTTGCTATGAATTCCTTTACATGCTAGTATAAGTCCATTTTTCTTGAGTACTTGGTCTCTCTACTTCTTGAATAACTAGTATTAGGGATCCATGGTGCAATTTCCTCATCGATCCTTACACTTGAAGTGCAATTCCTTTTTATCATGACCTTGTTTTTCGTGGCTTCTGTTGTAGGAAAATCTGCCTGCGGACAAGTAGATCGACCTCTAAGGCTTGACCTTAACCCTAGACAGAAAAGTGCTTATCATGGACACTAAATTTCTCTCGAATCTATCTAAGCCTAATGCATGAGAAGGAAGAGTAACA